>JANRGW010035885.1:0-12532 GCA_024733675.1 Psilopsiagon aymara
GTAGCAGTAGTGGTTTGTGTTATACCTTAGTTATTAAACTGTTCTTATCTCAACCTGTGGGAGTTGCATTCTTTTGAATCTCCATGTAGCAAACTGCGTGGCTGTTTTATGGCCTAAACCATGACAGACCTTAAAGTCACCTAGCTCCAGCTCCCCTGCCATGGGCAGGGACTCCTCCTACTAAACCATGTCACCCAAGGCTATGTCCAACCTGGCCTTGAACACCGCCAGCGATAGAGCATTCACAGCTTCCCTGGAGAATCCATTCCAGTGCTTCACTACCCTTACAGAAAAGAAACTCCTCTTCATATCCAAACTAAACTTCCCTATTTAAGTTAGAACTCATTACACCTTGCCCTATCACTACAGTCCCTAATGAAGAGTCCCTCCTCGGCACCCTTATAGGCCCCCTTCAGATATTGGAAGGCTGTTATGAGGTCTCCATGCAGCCTTCTCTTCTCCAGGCTGAATAGCCCCAACTTTCTTATCCTATCTTCATACAGGAGGTGCTCCAGTCCCCTGATCATCCTCGTGGCCCTTCTCTGGACTTGTTCCAACAGTTGCATGACCATTTTATGTTGAGGACACCAGAACTGCACACAATACTCCAAGTGAGGTCTCACGAGAGCAGAGTAGAGGTGCACTATCACCTCCCTTGACCTGCTGGTCACACTCCTTTTGATGCAGCTGAGGATATGGCTGGCTTTCTGGGCTGCAAGCATACCCTGAAGCCGGCTCATGTTGTTTCTCATCCACCAGCACCCCCAAGTCCTTCTCCGCAGGGCTGCTCTCAATCTCTTCTCTGTCCAGCCTGTAGCTGTGCCTGGGACTACTCTGATCCAACTGTAGGACCTTGCACTTGGCATGGTTAAACTTCATAAAGTTTGCATCTGCCCAACTCACAAGCGTGTCAAGGTCCCTCTGGATGACATTCTTTCCCTCCAGCGTACCAACCAAATTGCACAGTTTGGTGTAATTCGCAAACTTGCTGAGGGAGTGAGCATTCAATCCCACTGTGCATGTCAACGACAAAGATGTTGAACAAGACTGGTCTCCACACTGATCCCTGAGGGACACCACTCATTATTGGTCTCCAGCTGGACATTGAGCCATTGAGCACAGCTCTTTGCGTGCGGCCATCCAGCCAGTTCTTTATCCACCGAGTGGTCCACCTATCAAATTGATGAATCTCCAATTTTGAGACAAGGATGTCATGCAGGACAGTGTCAAATGCTTTGCAGAAGTCCAGGCAGATGACACCAACAGCTCTACCCCCTTCCATCAGTTCCCTAGCCCCATCACAGAAGGCCACCAAATTGGTCAGGCAGGATTTCCCCTTAGAAGCTATGCTGGCTGTCACCAACCACCTTGTTGTTTTTCATGTGCCTTAGCACACCTTCCAGGAGAATCTGCTCCAAGATTTTTCCAGGCACAGAGGTGAGACTGACTGCTCTGTAATTCACCAGGTTATCCGTTTTCCCCTTCTCGAAAATGGGGGCTATATTTCCCTTTTTCCAGTCATCAAGTATATCACATGGCTGCCATCGTTTTTCAAATATGATGGATAGTGGCTTAGCAACTTCGTTCACCAGCTCCTTCAGGACGCACAGATGGATTTCTTCAGGTCCCATGGACTTGTGCACATTCAGGTTATGAATACTGTCTCGAACTATATCCTCTCCTGCAGTCAGCCTAAGGTCTTCATTCTCACAGTCCCTGTGTCTGCCTTCCAAGACCTGGGTGGTGTGGACAGGTCATTTGCTGGTGAAGACTGAGACAAAGAAGTCAGTAAGAACCTCAGCCTTCTCCAAATCCAGAGTAGCCAGTTCTCCCAATATCTTCCAGGTAGGGCCCATGTTGTCCCTAGTCTGTCTTTTGTTTGCAATGTACCTATAAAATCCCTTTCTGCTATCTTTCACATCCCTAGCCAAATTTAATTCTAAGTGGGCCTTAGCTTTCCTAACCTGCTCTCTAGCTCCCCAGACAGCATCCCTGTATTCTTCCCAGGCCGCCTGTCCTTGCTTCCACCCTTTATAAGCCTCTTTTTTCCTTTGAAATTTCCTCTGCACCTCCTTATTCATCCAACGAGATCTCCTGGCCCTCCTGCAGCACTTCCTAAGCATGCAGCGGGTGATCCTTGAATATCAACCAATAGTTTTGCCCCCCCCTGCCCTCTAGGGCTATGTCCCATGGAACCTTACTGAGCAGGTTCCTGATGAGGCCGAAGTCTGCTCTCTTGAAGCCCAGGGCAGTGAGCTTGCTGCACGCTCTTCTCACTGTCCTGAGGATCTTGAATTCAACCATCTCATGATTGCTACAACCAAGGCTGCCCTGGAGCGTCACATTTCCAACCAGCCCTTCCCTGTTGGTGAGCACAAGGTCAAGCATGGCACCTCTCCTTTTCAGCTTCTCTATTACTTGCATGAGGAATTTGTCTTCTACAGAGTCAAGGAACCTCCTGGATTGCTTGTGCTGAGCCATACCATCCCTCCAACAGATATCAGGGTGGTTGAAGTACCCCATGAGAACAAGGGCCTGCGAGCGTGAGGCTGTTCCTATCTGTCTATAGAGCGCTAGACAGATGCACAGAGTCCTCTTGGTCAGGCAGTTTGTAACAGAACCCTACAGTAATGTCTCCCACAGCTGTTCTCCCTTCAACCCTGATCCACAAACTCTCTGTTGACCAATCGCCTGTCAACAGAGTTCCATATTCTCCAGCCTATCAGTGACATAAATAGCAACTTCCCCTTCCTGTCTGCCGGGCCTGTCTTTTTTAAAGGACCTGTAACCTTCCGTTCCAACACCCCAGTCATAGGAGCCATCCCACCGTGTTTCTGTTATGCCTATTATATCATACCCCTGCAGATGTGCACACACCTCTAATTCCTCTTGTTTGTTCCTCGTACTACAGGCGTTTGTATAGAGGCATCTGAGCCATTCTAACCATTTATTAACCTGGCAAATCTGCCTAGCCCTTTTAAGTTCCTCTCCTTTATCCTGGAGAATTGATGAAAAGACTCCCTGAGCTCCAGGGCCCCTAGCCACCTCTCCCAGGTCTCTGTAGTCCTGCTTTATATTCTCCAGGCTACTGCTGTCTATATCACTAGCACCCACATGGATGTCTAGAAATGGGTAATAGTCAGTGGGACTTGCTAGAGCAGGCAGCCTCTCTGCAACAGCCCTTATTCAAGCCCCTGGTAGGCAACACACATCTCTTGAGGCTGGGTCAGGCCAACAGACGGGTGCATCTGTGCCTTTCAATATAATCTATAATTTCATTAAATTAGGGAATGGTTTGGGTTGGAGGGGACCTTTAAAATCATTCGGTTCCAACCCACAGGCAGGGACACCTTCCACTAGATTAGCTTGCTCCAAAGCTTGCCTTGAGCACTGCCAGGGATGGGGCAGCCCCGACTTCTCTGGACAATCTGTTCCAGTGTTTTGCCACCCTCACAGTAAAAAATTTCTTCCTAATACGTAATCTGAATCTACTCTCCTTCTTTTTAAAGCTATTACGCACAGCTGCACTGCCACAAAGGGAGATGGGTAGCTAATGCTTTGTTTTCCACAGTACTTTCTCTTTCTTTTTTTTTTTTTCCTACTTATTTACTTCATATTGGAATTTTTTTTTTTTTTTTTTGACAGCTTAAGTCACTTACCCAAGGCAAAAATAAAGAATAATATAAGGTAAAATTGGAGAGAAATAAATAATCATGGATATGCACTATCTCACAAGCAAAAGGCATTTTATTTTGTGGAAATCCCATACAACATTCATCAGCTTTGGAGCTTATTTTATATGCTGTTATATGTTAACTTTACAATAGAAAAAAATTTTTTTTGATTTGAAGTGTTCTTTTTTATTGTAGTTTTATTGTGATGCTTAGCAATCGCAGGATGATACAATGCAATGACAGCAAAATCCTTTTGTATTATTTCACAGGGACGCTGTGAAAAAAGAAATCTAGTTATTAAATGCTATTTGTTTCATTAAAAATACGTTGGAACTCTTTCCTATTTCTTCTATTTAGATATAATATATAAAATGTTAAAGCAGGCTGTTTTGCATTTGTTCATATTTGTGCAACGTTCAGCTTAATGGTCACCAGGTAAAGCTGATAGGTGCTAGCCCATAAATAATAAATCATAATAAAAACTGGAATAAATAACAGATGTTTCTAAGTATGTTAGAATAGTTAAAGGTTGATAGCTGTAAGGAGAAACTCATTACGAACACCACAGAAACCTCTATTTACTGAGGTAGCATTTCCATGTTCTGAGAAATGTATTACTAATAATCATGGAAAAGTTTAGGTTGGAAGGGACATTTAAAGGTTTTTTAGTCCAACCTCCCCTCCATAGGCAGAGACATCTTTTAATAGATCAGGCTGAGGTTGCTTAAAGCCCTGCCCAATCTGACAAACACTTGCAAGGGTGGGGAATCCACAGCTTCTCTGGGCAACCTGTTCCAGTGTCTTACCACCCTCATCATAATATGCAATTTCTTCTTTATATCCAATCTAAACCTACCCTCTTTCAGTTTAAAGCCATCATTACAGGCTGTGTAAAGTCTTTCTCTGTCGTTCTTAGAAACTTGCTTTGTATATTGGAAGTCTACAATAAGGTCTCCCCAGGGCTTTCTCTTCTTCAGGCTGAACAATCCCAGCTCTCTCAGCCTGTTTTCACAGGAGAAGTGCTCCAGTCTTCTGATGATTTCTGTGGCTGTCCTCTGGATTTGCTCCAACAGATCCATGTCCTTTTATACTGGGGACCCCAGAGCTGAATGCAGTACTCCAAGTGGGGTCTCACAAGAGTGGAGTAGAGGGGAACAGTCACCTCCCTTGACCGGCTGGTGATGCTTCTTGTGATGCAGTCCAGCATACAGCTGTCTTTCTGGGCTGCAAGTGCATATTGCCAGGTCTGTCCAATTTTTCATCCAGCATTATAACCAGCTCCTTCTTTTCAGGACTGCTTTCAATCTATTCATCCCCCAGCTTGTATTAGTATTGGCATTGCCCTGACCCAGATGCAGGACCTTTCATTTGGCCTTGTTGAACTTTGTGAGCTTAAAAATGTTAATTATCTGTTTTCATGGTCCTAAAAAATATGTGCCTAATTCCTGGAGACTAGTTATACTGGAGGAAGTCAAAAGCTCATCTGAATGAAGGTTAAGGTTCTAGGATCAAAGTTTCTAAGCTCTGCTTTTCCAGCCTGATGACATCTTACTGGAAAAAAGAAGCTTTGATGCATAGCTATTAACGTTCTCTCTTTCGTCTTTTGGGTTTTGATTTGATATTAGATTTTGGGTTTGTTACAAAATTATTGTAATGAAATATTTCTGCCTGTAGGTTATTCTCAGCCAAGTTTTATGGGGATTCATGGGCTAAGCAAGGCTGTTTTGCTTACCAAACACAAAACGTGCCCTGATGTTAGAGTTGAACTGGTCCAGCTGGACACAGTTCACCCTTGGGAAATTGTTTCTAGATAAGACATTTGGCCCAGGAATGTCAGAGAAATGCAACTGGTTTAAACCCCCAGATATAAATCCAGCCCAGTGCTGGAGCTGCTATGAGGTCTCCAGACTGCCTTCTCTTCACCAGGCTGAACAGTCCCAACTTTCTCAGCCTGTCTTCATACAGGAAGTGCTCCAGTCCCCTGATCATCTTCATGGCCCTCCTCTGGACTTGTTCCAACAGTTCCATGTCCTTTTTATGCTGAGGACACCAGAACTGCACACAATACCCCAAATGAGGTCTCCAGAGAGAGCATATCTTCCTAATATAGGTGCCTCATCTAGACATCTTCAGTGAGGTTACATTAGTCTGAGTCAAAAAGACAGGAATTAAGTCTGAACAGTTCACATATTGTCCAGTAAATATATCCTGGGACCACAGATTAAACCATGAAGATAAAGTACGTGGTGAACAGATAGTTTCTATATGAGACCTTCTGTACTGCATATGCAATATTGTCTACCAGCTCTTGTGCCACTGTCATGGTGACATGAACATAATTTTCTGTAAGGAATATATATGGTGTAGAAATATGAGGGAGAGTCATGGGAAGATGGAGAAAACACACGATGGGGACTGAAGTAAGGCTGCAGAGGTAGCTTTCGAATGCTTCATTCTGTAACCTTTGTAACCTTAATAATGTCATTTTAATGCATACTATGTTTTATTTGTTTAATGCCTCAGCTACATTTGGAATGAACTCCATCAACTGCACTGAAAGAAGAAACTCAACAGGTCCTGACCCAGCATGGCCTTCTGTGATCAGCCTGCATAAGGTCATATGCATCACCCTTAGCCCTGAGAGCTGATGACAGGGTGTAGAAAAATTCTGTCTTCTGTTTCATGAATGCCTAATTGCTCACTTTGTCAGGTTGATCTTGTAACATGTCTCTTGCTTCTACTGCTTCTCAGTAATTTTTTGCATGTGACATGGTGAAAATACTGTACAGGCTATTTTTGTTAGATTTCACTGGGGAATGTTATTTCTCCCTGGAGCTGCTTCCATCAGCTTCATGCTATTTCTATCTCCAAAGAAACAATTCTAAGCAGCACCTTTTCTACTGATACCAATCCTTTCCCCTCCTCCCTCTCAGAGCAGGCAGTAATAGTCGACCATGTGCCAAATTAAAATTCAAGAGTGTTACTATGAAAAATGTTTGATATATTCTAATACTTCAGGATCCTTCCACTGCAATGTCATCCCATACTTCACCAATGTATTGCCCAGCTCCTGAATTCCCCTGAATTTAATGTCTCCAGAATCCTGAAGCACTGCAGTTGTGTTAGGACAGATCTGTCAATTATATCAGTCTGCAGCATGCTATTATGACTTCATGGTCTTAGATGTCCTGAGTGAATGCAGCAATGGTCTAACAAGCTGCCCCCTTCTCTGCAGTCCTGTGGGCCATTTGCTTGAATACAGAGAGGGGAGGGTGATGGGAGGAGGATTCAGAGGGGACACATTAACCTTCTCCATGCCCTTGAGTAGTCCTGAACTTCATGGGCAGAGCTATAACTCTAGTCTAATTCTAAAGAACAGCATTTAACATTTGTGATCTAGTTACCTTTGCTTTGAAGGTCATTTTACTTAGTGAGAAAAATGCACCCAAATTGCATCTGCATCACTGGCATCATATGTTACCCTCAGTTGCCCCACAGAAAAGGGAAACATCATTAAACATAAATTCTCTTCACAAATATGCTATTCTGTCACGAGTTATTTCACACAATGTTATCTTCCTTTCCTCCCTATTTACCTAATGACTTCGTGATGTTATTTATACTACTTCTGTGTTGATTTATCCTACCACCATATGTTAACTCACTTTAGATTTGACAATAATGATCTTTTGTGGTCTATGCACTTCCACGGATTAATTATTGCTGAGATTCAGATGTTTGTTTTTCAGCAGTAAAAAGGCAATTTCTGTGTGTGTTTTATCATCCGTCAATGCAGCTTCTTTTGCACAAGGAGAGGTTTTTGTTTTAAAGGATCAATATTTTAAAATAGCACATAACTACAGAGGGAATAAGGAGGGTGAAAAAACCTAATCTGTCAAACAGCCCCCAGTTCTAAAACTTTTCTTTCCTAGTTCTGACTGCTAAATGTAACTGCCGTATAATTTCAGAGGTTACTTGAATAGATAGATTGCAGAATCTGTGACAGGAAGAAGATATCTAAGCAGATCTGTATTATACTTAACGTTGAAAAGCAATTTCTCACTGATATCTGCTGCCGTAATTACTTTGTATGATGTACTATGCTATGCTAATACATTAGGAATTGTAAGCCAGATATCTGATCCAGTGGTCTAAGTGTGCTTTTTTTGGGATGGCAATTCGTAACTGATCCTCACTTCTCTTTTGTATTCTGATTTCACTCCAGTTTGCAGGATGGAATGTTAAAAATTAAGATCTTGGCTCTAGAGAAAAGGATGCTCTTAATTCATTAATTCACCTTTGGGGGACACAGGAAAGCATTTGGCCAATGTTTGTTTTCATAATCACATAAATCTTGCCCTTTAGCAGTACAACACATCAGAGATGAAAGCCATAGAAAGCCATTTATTTCCGGATGTTCCTATGGGAAGGGTGAGGACGTGTGGTTTTGCCTGGTCACATATTTCTGAAGAATTTGATTCGTATTGATAAATTTGGCTCTTTATTATGTTACCTGGAATTGCTCTGCAGCAGCCATCAGAACTGCAGTATTCTTGATGAGTCGCTTTCCTTCACTGACCTAGCACTAAACAAGCTGCCTTTTTGTACACCAGACTGCAGGCTGCATTAGAATATATATATTCATACCTTGATGTTGAAAACCGAACCCTCAGAACAGAAACGAATCAAAGCTGCAAGGATTAATTGAGCAAGTGCAACACCTGCCTCTGTTTTGTTTGCAGAGAAAAGTTTACCAGTCAAATTGCATATGTAATCATGAAGTAGTCCAGATAATTTAGTTTTAATCCACCAGCTGAGCTGAAAAACATGGGGAAATATTTTGATTCCACCCAACTTAAATAAAAATATTTTCACTAACAAAAAAGACTGTAAATGAAACATTTCAAACCCCAGCAATAAAATAGTGAAATTTTAGCTTAATTTTTATTTCATAGCATGCAATTAAGCTTGGAAAGGGAACCCTGTTTCAAATGGTTTCATTTTGCATGTGTTGAAAAGAAGATAATAAAAAATGAAATTTTCATGTGCCTGTAATATCTGAAGACTTTTATAAGTTCAGTGCAGGTATCTATCTCTTCGACCTATCTGATGCTGTAATACTTGAGAATTATATATTCTTTTATTATTATTATTATTCAGATCCTCTTTAGCATAAATTTCATATGGGCTGGAAGCCTCAATATCTCAAAAACATGTGGCAATAACCAGCATAAATATTTTGGGGGAATAAAAGGTTAGATATCTTTATAATCCTCAAATAAAAAAAGATGGGAATCCATTCTTTCACTCACAGCCTGTGATCCTGTGCTTTGTGCATTTACCTTGTCATTATAGCTGACTATAAGCCTGACTCAGTAAACTTCTGAGTATAATATTACTACTCCTATGTAAATGGTTATTCAGATGTTTAAGTTGTTAGAATCAGAGTGTTTAACCTTTCTGATTTTATCATATTTAGGTTATCTACTTGCAGGAGTGGGAAATGCTGGCTTTTCTGCGAGATGAAAGAATGCAACTTCAGAGCCCAGACAGTGCATATCTCTGGAAGAGAAGGGGGAAGCCATCAATGTCTGTGCTGCTGGGATCACTGACAGCAACCTTCCCCCAGCTCTTGTCAGAAGAGCATCTCTCAACGGTATCTGAGAAAATATTATTTGTGCTGCACATTCTACTGCACAGAAACACATGTCTGCGAGCTTTCAAGATGGTAGTGCTCCAGTGTGGAGCTGGGCCTCAGGTCTTCAGCAGTAAAATCGAACTGATGGAAAACTGGAGGTCTGCAGAGCAGTGCTTTGTCCCTCCAAAGCAAGTCACATGTAGTGTGGCCTGGGAGCCAGATAAACTTGGACTGGTGTTCTGATCAGCTGTAACAGGTTTTTTTCTCCTTTTTAGTAGCTGGTGCAGTGCTGTGTTTTCAACTTTAGCCTGGGAACAACATTGATAACACCAATGGTTTTAGGTATTGTTCAGTAATGTTTACCCTGACCAACAACTTTCTGAGTCTCATGCTCTGCCAGGGAGGAGGGGAAGCCGGGAGGAAGCAGAGACAGGACACCTGACCCAAACTGACCAAAGAGGTATTCCATACCACAGCACATCATGCCCGCTATATAAACTGGGGGCAGTTACCCAGAAGGGACTGCGCTCAGTTCAGGCTGGGCATTGGTCGGTGCATGGTGAGTGCTTGTATTCTCTCCTCTTGTTATTTCCCTTATCATTATTATTATTGGTGGTAGCAGTAGTGGTTTGTGTTGTACCTTGGTTACTGGACTGTTCTTATCTCAACCCCTGGGAGTTACATTCTTTCGATTCTCCTCCCTATCCCTCCAGAAGGGGGGAGTGAGCGAGCTGCTGCGTGGCTCTGAGTTACCGGCTGGGCTTAAACCACGACAACTGGAAAGCTTGCACACACTAAATTGGGCTTGAGAAAATGCCTTTATCGTTGAAAAACATGTATACTCAACCTTTTCTTACTATTCAAAGCAAAGTAATTTTCATAAATAGATGGTATTTTGAAAACTGGAAGTTGCAGTATTTGTAGCATTATGTTCAATAATGCTTTTGGAAAAAAAACTTCTGGATGAATCTTTTCTTCCATAAAACTCCAGCAGAAATTTCTTCCATAAAACCTACAGTAAAGTCCCTCAGACTTTCTGTTCTCCCAGACAGGGATTCAGAAGAAGACCTTTACTTCAGAATGATAACCAGAATACTCATAATCATGAAAGTTCCTAAAAGAAGTATTAATGCGAATAATATTTTACATGTATTTTAAATCCAGGATGACATGTTTTTTACTTTTATGCTATTGCTATCATTTGTCAGATTTTTTTTTTTTCTCTTCTTCATTAGCTAATTTAGATGGGTGTTGAAAGCTTTTTATAAAAGAAGCATGTGTCATATCACTTGGATGCTAATGCTGAATTTCTTCCAGAATCTAATATAATGACTGCAGTTACAGCTCTGTTCATTACCTGAATAGATAACAAGCTTGCACTTCAGCCATCATAGCTCTTGCATATTTGAAACACATGTGTTGACAGTTGAAAGATATCTCGGAATATGCATAATGAGGAAAAAGCCTCATCGAGGATGTGGGAGGTATCCTATTCACTGAGGTGTTACAGGCATATAATCAATAGGTCATGGAGGAAGGAGGTCATTTCTATTTCCTAAATTATCTTGTTCATTTATATATGAATCAGACGCTAATTAGCATTTAAATACTTTTTGACATTTAAGACACTCCCCTACTTCTATGAGATTTTGACACAATTACACTGAATATCTTTTTATAACCTGAATTTAGAAAATTGTTTTAGACATTTCTATATATTCTGTCAGATGTGGGTGAACTGTCAAGATTTAAAGGTTTGCTTTTATTTAAAAACTCAGACGTGCATGTTTGCAAGTTGCTTAAGCCCTGGTTTGGGCCTGAACAAGGCACTTGCTGTTACATCTTTTAGAGGCAGTTGATGAACCCTCTGATGTAGATGATGTAAAACTTTCTGTACTACTGTCTGCTACAAGCAACTTCCAAACCCAGGTAGGCAAGGTGGAAAAAGGGTGGAAGAAAGTACAATACTGTGTCTGCCTTAAAGGCTAGAAGCTGAAGGGAGAGTTTCAACTCCCCAGAGGGCAGAGGGGAAGCCTGCAGTAGACTACTTGAATGATAAACCTTTATTTCTAGATATGTCATCCCAGGTGCGAAACCACTCTTTATGCCGATTTAAATTTTACTGAGAGATCTGACAGCAATAATAGAAATCAAGTAAAGTCATGGAAAAGAAAATAAGTTAAATCTTTGCATCTGGTGTTGAGTCTTATATTTTGGACCTGATCTCTATTTACAACGTTTTCCTCAAATCGAGAAAGCTTCTCTGAATGTCTTACTACCACCTAAGCAGAGGTACTGTTGTGCCAGATACAGTTTATATCTGGGTTTCTAAAGGAGTGAGAAATATCTAACCTTTTTAATGAGGGTCTGGTATTTCTTCATTTTACTTCAGACTGTTCAATTACAAACTTCCTAAAATCATGAGCATCTTGTTAAAGCTGTAGCTAAATACATCTGAAGGCTTCTGTCAAGGTTGGCCTAAGGTGTCTAGTGCTCAGTTTACAAGGGTCTGTTATCACTTCTTCATATTTAGGTTGTGTGCAGGGTGAGCAAAAAAGAAGTGAAAGGAGCATATTTCTTTGTTTTGCAAGGAAGGACAAAGGAAACAGCTACAGCATAACAGACCTTGAAACACATCGGCTGCACTATCTCTTGGGAAAGACTTCACTACATTTCCTCTCATCAGCTACCCACTTCTCCCCCTCTGCCTCGCTACAGCTGTGTGAACAAAGGATTCTTTCTTCCCTGAAAGTTTTCAACACTGGAAAAACAAAGCACCTTTTGAGGCCAAGCCAAAACTCATTTTAGCTTCTTCAGGAATCAAGAGTTTTCTGATAAAAAAAAAAAAAAAAAAAAAAAAAAAAAGCCACTTTAGCTTAAACAAAACATTACATTTGTCAGGGAGTAAAATATTTTGATTTTAAACCTTTTCCTGTTATAAAAGCATCATAATGAAAAGCTTTTTGAACTAAAAAATAAATCAAAGCTTGCTTTTATTTCCAATCTCACATCTACTTGTTTTTTTCTTTCAGTCATGTTTTAATGCAGTTAAAAGTTTTGCAAAGTCAGTGCACAGTTTTGAAACCTTGGTAGTGCTCCCACTGTTGTTTTTCTTTGGTCTTCTTTGGAAATGTCCTGGGTTTGGCAGTAGCAGTCATTTTTCTCCTTCTTGGTAGCCGGTGTGGAGCTGTGTTGGTTTTTTTTTTTGTTTGTTTGTTTT
>JANRGW010035887.1:0-48708 GCA_024733675.1 Psilopsiagon aymara
CCCACCCCCCTTGATTATTAGCTGCTAAACTTCATCACATCAACACGTTTTTTTGTCAAGACAAGCATTTTGACCCTGCAAACCAGGAAAAACATCAATTCCTTGTTAGTGCTTTTATGTGCAAACCCACAAGTCATATTCTTCCCATTGCAACATGATCCAAAACACATATCCAACATCCAGCATCATTTCCCAGGATGAACATGACAAAACCAATTACTATAATGGATCCACTGATGTACACAAGCTTCACCCAGTCATTTCACGGTGCAAACGTACTGCAGGGAAAACATTTTACCTCTAAAGGTCGACAGGATGTGTGAAAGGGGAGTTTTCCTGAAAGACCATTCTGGGGGGACATAAAACTGGTGTCTCAAATACCCCAATAATAGACCCAAAATACACAGTCAAGACTCAACACATTCTGGGAGATGAACAAAGAAGAAGTGAAGAAGGAAAAACAACTTTTGAGGCTGCAGTGGAAGGTTGCCAGAGCAAAGTTTTAATTCATGGTCTTCTCCTGGCAGAATTGGAGAGAATAAAAAATAGCTGTAGCCCAGCAGTAGCACTGTTGTTTGCGAGTCTGCACTACTGATTACCACACAATAGCCAGGACTAATTGCAATGTTCCCACATACATCATAAACTTAGGAAGCACTCACCTTGCCATGCTGCTTTAAAGCACACTACTTAGAGCACTGTTCTCTGTCTGCATTACTAGAGGAACATAAAAGCTGGTTTTACCTTCCAGGTTTGACGTTGTTCATGACTAGATATGGTTTTATGTTGCAGTAAGAGTCAAAAGTGGTTCTCCAAAATTCTAGGGAAATAAGCACTGCTGGAGAAGTCGTAATTGAGCGAGGACAAAGCACAGCTTTGAACGTGTTTTGGGTTTTTTCCCCTCAGGTGGACAATGCACACAAGCACACATACATATTCAGCAAGAACATAATCATGCGGCAGTACAATGCTTTCAGAATAATTTCCAGGCTTTTTACTGTAGGACTGGTGCCTGATTGGAGTCAGTGCAAAATAGGACTCACCAACCTTATATCAGCTCAAAAGCTCTAGGGAGTCTCAGCATGAAATAGTCACCAAGAAATATATTTCTAATGACTCCCAATCTATGTCCAAAAGGATCCTTTATCTCCTCTTGAGCTCAAAATGAAATATGTCTATGGCTATAGTAGCACAGTAATCAGTTGAGTTTTCTCTATTGGTTCTCCCTCATCTAACACCCAAATTATCAGTAATGACCCATCAGGAAGTCCCAAAAGGGTATCAGATCATGTGGTGGATCCTGACACTTGAACTCAAAGTCACCTCTACGAACGAGAGCCCTAAGGCTGAAGGAATAAGGCTGAACTAATACAGGATGTATGAATTAAACAAGCAGTCCTCCCCTCAGCTTGCATCAAGCTTATTCTACCCAAGAACAGGACACAGCATAGACATGAAAAGATTCAATAAAACCCCTCACAGTCTCTACAGGTTAAGGAAGAGTTTCTATGAAATACAGAACCATTACCATGTTCTTCAAAGATTATCTTCTCTTGTTTCTCTTTCATCTTTTCCAAGCAGTAAGTACAGCTTGGGGTTTATAAACAATCAATACAACTATCCCATTTGATGCTTCGGAGCAAAGCATTTACCAAAATTCATTTTTATCTCTAAATATTTTGCCCATCTCATACATTTTCTAAGGTAAAAGCAGAAACAGTTTGGCTGTGCTGTTGACTTGAAATAAGGCTATTAGCTTTGCTTTCAAAATGTCTGTGTATACAGCTCCACATTCACAAGAGTCACAGTAGTCTTTGTACAGGAGGTTCTTTCGTGCCTGCACGGCACTAGTTCTTTTTAAGCCTCTTCCAGTCAAAAGTAAAATAAAAAAATCCAGCTTTCATACACTTCCTTTTACACTTTAGATTGCTGATAAATATGAAATGCCACATCCAGAGACTATTTCACAATCCATATTACAAAAAGACCATTCTGGAAGTCCATCAGAAGGGCTCAGTGAAAGAAAAGCACAAACAAAACCGAACCTTGAGCAAGTTTTTCCCTGAATTAGCCTCCAACTTCCTGAAACAAAAATGAAATCCTCAGTTTTTCAGAAGTGATGCTTCCAAACAGGTGGCTTTTGAGATAACTTACCCACAGGAGCAGGAACCCCAAGGAACTCCATTTCTAGAGTGAGATCAACGCATCACAAGTCTTCAGTACTTCTGATTATAATGGAGTCATAGAAAAGGAGAAAGAAGGATACATTTCAGGAAAGCTACTAAGGTCACTGGAAGTTGGTTGTTGATAGAATTCTGTTTGTTCAGTAAGCATATGTCCTACTTGCATCCAGGAAAATTGCTAAAGATAGGTCTAAGAACACCCACTGAATGAGGCTGTTTGTGCTCTTAAAACCAGCTACATTTAGGCTGGGCTTTACAAGACAGCTGAAGGAAGCTTGGAGCCCAGTCTCATGGGTACCAAACTTATTAACATAGGCTTCTTTGAGACAGCCTAGATTTCTTACAACAACATCCATCCATTCTAGCCTCAGGTGTTTTCAAAGCATGCATACTTCTAGGGAAGAAAAACTCTTTTGTCCCCATTCAACAAGATTCTTGAAATGCTGGAAACAAAGAAATCAGTTCTCTTTTTTCAGAATAAACCCAAATGCTAAATCAGTCTCTGTTTCTCCTGAGCTTGCATGGGAAGAGGAGTGCATGCAGGAGACCATGCTTTTTTTCAGTGCTCTCATGGCCCAAAGCATATTCCTCCCTCTAATAAGGTCTAAGAGTTAGCAATAACTATATATATTCAATACTAGGTCTTTTTCCCACCACCCCTTTTCTCCCACACAAGATTCCCTACATAAGCTGGGTAATTGTTGCCCAAAATGGCAACATATGCTCTGCAATTATCATTAGAGTTAATTAAAGCCTCTATGCAGTAGGTAGCTTTGAATTGCTGTTTACAATCACAGTCTCTGAACATGCTGCAGGTAATTGAAAGAGAATCGTCAGCTCGGTATTGTTGGAGTTTTTTGTATTGGCAAAGGTTTGATAATTTAATTTTGGCCATCACATATTCCTAAAAATGAAAAATTAATTTCCTCTAAAGGCCTGATTCTCCCTATTGCTCATTATTTACTCCACTCTGTTATTTTCCTATTTTGGTGGCCCTTACTGTACTGATGCTTGGAAGTCCTAAGTTAACAGGGTCCAAAATGAGACAATATACCAAAAAATCTCATCTACATAGAAGTGAAAAGGCGTTTCTGCTATTCAGCCCACTAGCAGCACCTATTTAGACAAGACACGTGCAACCCAGGACAAGGGCCAGAATGGGAGGGAGGCACAGAACTTGGCAAGCCGCTTGCACAGAGTTACACAGAGCCGCTGCAAAACCTCCATAGTTGGAATGATTTGCCACCACTTCCCAGATAGAAGGTAAGGTGCACCCCAGTTCTTCTGCATCTGCCTGTCTGATGGGCATAGTGAGTTCTGTGTCTGCACTGTACAGCTGGGACTTCAGCCTCTTGTAAAGGCTGCAGTTCCCAAGTTCTCTCAACCTTTTCCCCTCTTACTCTATAATCTAGCCGAAGATCTATCTGACTGGTACTAACAGTAACATTTCCTTGACAATATTCCCCCTTTTCTTTCCTGAGGCTCCTCGGAGACATGGTTCCCAGCCATGAGTCCTAAATATGCAGCCAAGTGGACCTCTAGGAGAACAGAGTCTTTATTTGTTGTGCTCCTACTTTGGACAATCAACTGGAGGCAATTTTTGAAAGTCCTAAATATCCTGTTCCTGTTTAAGCACAGAAGGGCAAGAAGTGTTTGGCAAGTGTAGCCATCAGAGTAAAATATTTATCATGGACACTTAGAGAAGCAAGATTGGCCTAAAAATAGGCAACAAGAATCTCCGCCCTACAGTGAGGACTGATGGCTCTGGTTCCTAATCTGTCCCTGAACAAGACCATTGACTCTCTTCTGCTTCCTAGGATATGTGCTCATGACTCTAACCTATGGCAGTCAGTGGTCTGGTTCATAGGGTGGCGCAGGTTTGAAGAGGGAGCCCCAATCATCTAACTTCCACTCTGCATGGAGACTGGTTCCTGTTCTGCCTTGGATTTCCCACCACAGGAGCTGAGAAATACAGTCAAAACTGATGTAAAGATACCTCCACAACCTACCTGCTCAGCTGTGGCTTTCAAAAGCCAACTGGACTAAAAGTACACTTTCAAGTTTTGACACACAACTTCAAAATCCATTCTAGTCACATAGGGGAAGGAAGATTACTTGCAAAGCATCATTTCAGAGCACTTACATTTGTCTCCTTTGGGGATTCCATCTTGGCTTACTTCTATCTTCATCTCCTTTCCTCCCATTATCTCCAGAGAATTCACTTAAGAGCTCAGCAGAAAAAAACAACTCCTTCAACACTCCTCAGGAACAGAACTGTCTCTGACAGTTAACCCTTTCTTTAATTCATGTTGATAAGCTTTTATAGATCCCATGCTACCCAGATTATTAATTTTATGCCCCCTTTCCCAAAGAAATACTATTATCTCTCTTGTCTCTTGGTAAAGCAGCAGAAAGACTACATTTACACCAGGATTTTGCTACCAGCAACAGAAACATGAGAGGGTCCTGCAAAAACCTCCAAGGTCAGTCAGCTGGCAAGGAACAGAGCTGCTGGCTCCTCTGAGTTTTCAAGCACACTCTTTGAAGGTTGATGATGCTGATCTGCTACTCAGCACACATCTATTTTTGTGCTGAAAGGGAACCTGCCAAAAGTCACTTCACAGTCACTTCACAGATGTATGACTCAAATCCTCTGACTCCATCAAAATTCATCTCTTCTGGACATCATGCCTTAACCTCCTGAAAATTCAAGCCGAGAAGTGCACAAGGAAGCCACACTGTGATATATCTATGCTATTCAGCCTAAAGAGACAGAATTACTGATGGCAGTCTCTCCGCTGCCACCCAAACCAAGTATTTCAAAGGCAGTTTAACTAAATGCAGAGAAGATCTGTATTTAGATCCATAAGACTGGTATCACCACCTTGTGATGAGATTAAGAACAGTAACAAAGAGGGATCTTGGCACGTACTTAAAATACTCTCGCTGCATCCTGAAAGTTTCTGTGGTAGAGCACCCACAAAACCAGAGCTCTGAAGCGCTCACGGGGGATGGGGGGAAGCATTGTTCACTGCAGAGATACAAGGAAGTTCCAGGCTCTTGGTCAAGGATGGCTCCATGGCTGGAGCTCCAGCATGCGGGAAACCATCAGGAAGAGTTTTGCCAGTGCAAAAATGGAAGGCCAAAAGAGAGAGCACCCAGACCTTTCTGGCCAGCCCCAAACACGAGTTCCCCAGAGAGCCTGTCAGTGACCCACTGCTTTAGAAATGCACAGCTGAGGACTAAACACACAAAATTCAGCCAGCCTTTTTCAACTTGAAAAAAGAGGGGGGGAAACTTTGCATTAACTCTGCTTCAGCCATTAAGAGAACAAAAGGTCTAAATGTTCTCCATGTACCTATTCATTTCTTCCTCAGCCACAAAGCTGATTTCCCAAGGAGAAGCTGCAGGGAGTGACATAAAAAGCACAGCTGAAACATTACCTGGACACAAGAAAAAGCACTTCTCCAGGAAGACCAAACCCCAGATGCTACTGAAAACCAACTGTGTTTTAATGAATGGCAGCTCTTCGTAGATAATCAGAGAGATTAGTAGAAAACTGCTTAGATCAAAGCCCCCTAACATAGCTTAGTGACCCCCACATCTGGGGGTGGTCACTGAAACCTGAAGGCTAAATTCCATGTTAAGAGGAGATTTTTTTATCCCTGTGTGCCCTTAATCAAAGCAGGAAGAAAAGCTGTTTGAAAAGTGCCTTGACAGGTGTGAGGAAGATAAGCAAGAGGCAGATCACAAAGACAGCAGTGTTTAGAAAAAAGACTGGGGATAATCACCACAAATATGCATAAGCTAAATTCTGTATAGCAGAGCGTGTCATTATTAATAATACTACTCATCTCTCTTATAGCACTTTAAGCTTTCAAAATGCTATACAAATACTAATCACCAACAAAGGTGCCAAAGAATCCCTTCCACAGCCTGCTGATTGCACGGGCTGAAAGCACAATAGGTACAATATGTACAGTGGCAAACACAGGCCTGAACAATCACCATAGTTAATAATATGACAAAAAGATTGTGTTCTAAAGTTAAAAAAGATATTAGTGTGAAGCCCTTAGGAAACTGTTCTTACCTAGTGCTGTGGAGGGAGCAGCAGACAGAGGGAGCAGCAGATGCTGCTGGAAGGAAGATGGAGCACAGGGAGAACATGGAAACATCTACAGGAGATGAGGACAAAGATGTCCACAAGACAGGATCTGGGAAAACTTTGCACATAGACAGGAAGCAAAAGGTGAAGCTAGGGAAAAGGTTCCAGAGTAAAAGTAATGTCATTTAATCATCAGTTAAGAAGGAAGGAATCTTCGCAGTTTCACTTTATCAGGAATGGGGGAAATCAAATAAGCACCTGGCAGTCAGAAGGGCTGATAGGACACAGGCTCATTTCTTGGCAATAGAAATGAGGGCCAAATTACATTAATTTTAGGTAATGATGGGAAACTATTGCCAAACTTGATGAATGCTGGTTAGAAAGCTTCCATGAATTAATCCTGTCTAGTCCTTGAATACTCAGGCTGCTGGGCAGTGCTTTCTGTGGAAGTGCTCAGCAGAATGCATAAAAAGGCGAAGTCTGTAATTGTACAGTGACTGTCATACAGCAACACAGAGAATAATGAGAATAACTACAACAGAGAGTAACACTTCACAGATGTTCATTACTGCAGCTGCTGAACACCCCCCTAGGAAGGGCTGCAGAATCCACCCACTCTGCTCAGGGCCACTCTGTGCTTCTAAGTGCAGGTGCACCAAGGCAAGCTCTGCCCTTAGAAATGCCTCTCCATCTCAAACCATCTCTTCTACTATGAGGGCACCATAAAGCCTAGCTTTCTGACCTCAGCTTTTAGTGACATATAAAGAGAAAACCTGCCTATTGACAAACATATGTCCATTTCTGATGCAGGAAGGACACAGAGAACCACTGCTGTGTTCCTAGAACAGAAGCTACTTGAAAAGTGCAGTACAGAAACTCAAGTGTGCTTTTCAAGCAAATCCTATATGGCTCATTCAGTTCCCTGATAGATACTAGCTGTGTTGTCTCCAAGGCAACAGAGGAGGCAGATCTCAGCGGAATGTTAAATGGAATTATCTCATTAATGCTTATTTCCTGGGTTACTGTTTCACTGCTTACTACAGAAGATGCTACAGCCATCAGAAAAATAACAAAGATCCTCTGGTCCGTTCTGAATAGGGAACATGTCAAGCAGTGAGAGGAAGAAGGTGCAAACTTTTCTTCCCTGAAGGTCTGGCATAGCATCCTGGCCTGCAGTGAAGAGAGATAAATGCTATCTGCATTAAAAATGTAGAAAACATAATTCACCATAAAGCACCAAGATTTTCATACCTGTTCAATGATTCTCAGTGCTTTTTAAACACTCACAATGTTTATTTAGTAGTTTGAGTTTTAAAAACTATCAGAGGTTCTCAATGTGTCCTATCTCAGGGACATCCCAGGGGTAAAACTTAATGAGATTTGTATCTGTGGCTCCTTCTGAAAGTTTCTACCCTTTTCAGTTGAATCAACTAAGCAGATCCAGCAAGAGGAAGGAGAAAGACATGAAAGATTTGCTCCAGGGGTCCACATCCAACACACATCAATGTCACTGGGAACACTCGTACGATCTCCAGCCGGACCTGGCAATGCTTCACCTGCTTTTCCCATTGTTCACACTTGACATGAACAATGCATGACAGAAACAGCTTGTGATGTGAAGGCAAGTCAAAGCAAACATATCATAGGCAGCTACCTTTGCCTTTCACTCTGCAGGAAACTTGGTCAAAGGCTGACACATTCTACCCAATAGGTATTGCTTTCTTTTCTCTCTCTTTTGCTCAAGTGTTTGATCATAATCGCTGCCTCTGGTAATTCATTGTTGTATTCCTCATTCTTAAAGCTGATAATATTTCCCACATCCCTTTTCATCAGATAACTGGCATCTACACATTTTTCTATGTCTTCTCTAGGGTTGAAGAAATAAACTTCCTCATCCCAAAAACCTAAATGCTTCTTAGCAACAGGCAGCACCACCATCAGATTCCTCCATTGCCCTTGGATGTGTTTAGGATGTTTTAAATTCAAGGAAACAGCTGTCAAGAGAGATGAGAATTGTGCTGTCCATGCAGCTAAAGAGAATTAATGAAATTGCCTGCTAACAAATGTATGCTACATAATCTCCTAAGTAAAAAAATAGGTTTCCTTATCATATAGAAATGGACAGAAGATCTGAAATAAGTAACATTTGCCTCAAATAAATTCTATCTGAAAGATGTAGTGAAGTAAATGCATTGCTGGAAGCTATGATAAGAGGTTCAGATAGAAGAGAGACAGCCGAGGCCATCTGACACCACAGCAGCACAGTGGCATCATTTCCAGAGCATTTGAGAAAGACTCTGGGGAGCAGCTTTGCCCTCCAAAGAGCTTGTGGCATTGAAAGTCCCACCAAAAAGGAGCTGGCGTATATCAACATCTTTCTGAATCGCAGCATACAGAAGGACCAACAGTTCATCCTAACCAACCATGAGTGGGACGCAGCAGTGACTGCCAAAGAAAGATGAGTTCAGGAGACTCCGCATCTTCTGCCTGCTCAGTATTATGACAAGGGAAGGAAAACCAATAGCCTGTGCTCCTGGTGGCTCTCCAGCATGTGCAAACACCAGAAGTACAAACACCTAAATGGTGTGCTTCCAGCCTGCCTGTTCCAATACGTGCTACGTCAATGCCCTGAAACTTCAGAATGACATTGTAGAGACACGCGCATCAATTAAGCTGAGAACTGTGTACTGTTAGAATCTTGTTCCTTTCTTTTCTAATCTAAGTTACACGGTACAAGGTCATCGTGGCCAATAAGGGGTCATACCATGTTCAGGCAATACCCTAACACAAGAATCCAAACCACTCAGTTGCACTGAAAGCTTCAGGACTGATTTCTCATGCAACACCTTGAAGGACACATCTGCATTCAGGAGCACTCCTGAACAGCTGTAGCAGAGATGAGCCAGGAATTCCTGATTCCCACATGTCCATTCCAAGATGGACATGGCACTGAACCAGTGTGACTGATATAAGATAAGGATCACAGCAACCCATTAAAAGGTAAACTACTCAAACAGGCAAATGTTCTGCACCACAGTCCAGCTTCAAATAAGTTATTTACCAGCTCCAAACAGAAAAAATCAACAGCAATTTTCACATTTTATAGAAAACCTTAATCAGGTGGAAATGAGAAAGGCATAAAAATTGGGAAATGGCGCATGAAATGGTTGCATTTTTCCTGTGGATTTTCCAATGGCATTTGTAGAGAGCCAAATGCTCCATTGCCAACCCAAGATGAAAGCCCCCCAGGCCCCAGGGCAACTGTCACTCTGATAAATTCCTCATTATTCCTCCTAACACAAAGGCAGAAATGAAGCCCGTCCTTTCAGTTATTAAGCAATCATTAATTGTGATTTCTGCTGCATTTCCATTGCTTCCACTCCCATTAAAACCATTGACCTGAAGAATGATTCTGTCTCCCCATCACAACTAATCAGTAATGGGACAAGAACAACCTAGAGACTCTGCAAGCTCACGTTTCCATGTTTTCCCAAGATGCACGAGGTCCCAGGAAAGAACATCAAGAGGTCACATGCATGCTTAATACATAGACTTCAGAATGAAAGAAACACCACCTTCCATCAATGAACACACAGACTGGCCATTGGACAAGGGGATAAACTGCAGGATAGAAATAGGAGCCAGAATGAGAAACAGAAGAACTAGACAGAAACTTCTGTCTAACCCTAGCTATAAATAGCACACACCTAAATCAGTGTTAAGTGAGAAGAAGTGGCTATCTTTTCATCATTTCAGGAAGAAAAAGGAACTTTTAATATGAGAACTTCAGGCAGGTGACAGCTAATGTTAGAGCTACGTGCTGAAAAGCAGAGTCAGAAAAAGGAGTCTTACATAGTCCAAATGTCACTGCCCTCATTTAGTCACAACTTGTACCACATAGAGTTTTGTGCAGAGTTAGACATGAAGCTTGAGCTTACAACAACTGTTGTCTATCTCATTGAAAATAAGGCCACCCAAACTTGCCTTTTGCTAGGAAGTTGACTTGAATCCAGTTGATCACACACACGATGATGCCTGCACTTGGTTGAAAACCTGTGGTTTCTTATTCTGGTTTTTGGAAGAGATCAACACTTCCAGCCAGTAAAAGGGTGAGGAGGGAGGAAAAAAGAATAAAGATCATTTTCCAATCAGCACTGACACAGTAAACCAAAAGGCAATAAGTAAGCAGCTTGGTAATGAAGAATTAGGCATTCCTAAACTGACTGTTGTGCCCTGGGCTGCCAGGGACAGCGAGTCCTACAATCCTACCTGCTCTTCTGTTTGGGGTAAGCCATACTCACAGGCTAGTAAAAGGTTTTGACTCTCCACAAACTATCTGCTCTCCTGAGCAAGTGTGACCATGCAGCACATACAGGAGGCAGAAAAAGCTATAATGAGGTCCAGAGCATCTTTACAAATTCACAGGCTTTTCTCCCTCTTACATCCAGGTCCAAAACTCCTCAGACACCTGAAGCTACATCAGAGTGGTGTGCTCATTCCCTACATAACCAAGTAACCCACATATTCAGTAATTTATACCTGTGGAATTCTCCCAAGATATTCCTGTTCCCAGTACTATCAATGCTGCTCCATAACTGCTCCTGGTAGGGTCAGAGTCACAGTGCACAAAGGCAGATACCAGAGTTTTAACCCCAAAGACTGATCTACCCAACATTTCTTCTGCTGCTCCCTCTGCTTTGTTCTCCAACTCCTCTTTGGAGAGGCAACTTAGTTTACCTCACCTGAATGCAGTGTTTGAAATCAGAAGCTGCTCTGCAGTTGGTACTTAACTTACTCTGCATCAGCTCAGTGGTACTGACTGGAAGAGCAAATTAGAATGTATGTCACCTAAGCAATTGACCTCCTAAACAAATATTTTAGCTGAACTAGAAACAAGATCATTTTGTTTCTCCAAAACATTATTCTTTGGTCTGTTATCAGGGCCATTTTCCTAATCAAAGTTTCATGCAGCACAGCTATGGTGCTCCATAAAGACAGGGATGATGCTATATCATGAATAAGTATCACATCCACAGAGCTGCTCTTCTATCAGCTCAGCTGCAGTTGCCAATATCTTTTGCTACCTTATGAATTATTTTTTTCAACAGGTCTTTCCATTCAGTAGAATCCATTTCAAAGAGTTTTGCAATAATACTGTGCACTTGGAGGTTCTGAAGAATGGAAAATATTTCATCTTTGCAAGTCTGATCTTTTACCAAAAGCACCTTGTAGACAAAAGACAGAAAAACTGACAGATGAATAAAATACAAAGCACAAAGAAAATGGCTCTGTGGACATAGCTTATTCCCAAGTAAAAATCCCTTTTAAGCTTGGGCAGATTAATTATCCTATTCTAGCTAGCAATAACTTTCCATTCATTATTGCAGTCTTTCTGTACAAGACAACTGTTATAAAAATCTATAGAAGGAAAGCACACAGCATTAACATCCCTTTATATTGCCATTCCTACAGAATAAGAGAAAGGAGGGTAGAGAGGCCAGATACCACAGGAACACTATGTTAAAGCACCCACCCTTAAAGTCATCCCAGGAAGCTAAACAGCCAAAAGAATAGACATATTCAGACAAACAGGTGCCCAGGAGGATTTGCAGAAATGCCTTCAGAAATAAAATATTTGTAAAGCCAAAAGGTACTTTTCCCCCTTTGGAAATGGCTCCACTGTCTTCCCATCAGACCCAGAAGGCAGAAGAATCACTGCAGAAAACCTAGATTCTCACCAGGAAAGAATGTTTCCAACTGTCTTTGGAGCAGTGTGTGCCATGGTCACACACCAGCTGGAGATCGACCAACAAGGGGAAAACAGTCTCTGGGGCTGGATTCTCTCTTAGCCAGAGTTACTTAGGTTTGAAGCTTATGCTGCTGACAGGAGCGTATTTCTCTAATTTATCTGACCATTTCTGCAGGAAGATTGGGTTGGAGTTTTCAAAATCATCATTCTGCTCCAGTTTTGCTCTTCCCTCTTCCATATTGCTGCTCACTATAGATGTCCCAGCAGGCAGCATTACAAATGGAAGCTTGCTGTCTTTCACCTACAGGACTACCTGGCCAGGGAAAAGCAATCTTAGAATAATTTATTACTCCTGTCCCTTATCAGTGGAAAGCAGGTGCAAGAGAATCATTCATGGGCACAGGGGGAACTTCAATCTGGAAAACTACTGCTTCTCTCAAAACACAATTGATCACCCTTATGCCATAGATTTGGTCACTCAAAGTGCTTGAATACATTTAGGGTGTTCCAGCTATATAAAAGCAGAAACTGTGTATATCTGTGTCTGTGGACATACATATATGTGTATGTATGCATACGTCCTCAGGAGATTTCTAGGCTAAGCATTAGATCTGTACATTTAATTGAGAATTTGATTTGTGGTATCTAGTCCATAATGTGAAGAAATATATCTATGAATGTCTGAAGTGTACACATAAGATGAAGAGCCCTGCAAGAGTTGCTGGAGCTGAGGAAGTCTTTTTACCAGGAGTCCTGGGAAAGCCTCACAGTTAAGGGCACCAGGGACCTCCCACCCCAAAACTTGCTGAGAACAGGCAGGATAAAGCACTGGAGGAAGATAAGAGCTGGCTCTTACAAGGATCTTTTCCCAGGGCCTGACAAGATAAACAAGTGCTTTGGAGGGCAGCCCTATGCTTTGGACAAGATGCTGTCCTAGGTTTTCCTAAAGCTCAAAGTCACAGACATTTTCTTCCTCACTCAAACCTCATTTGTAATTGCTCTCTGCTATCTCATCCCATAGGGAATAATGGCAGCAAAAAAGTTCCCTACTTTAGCAGGGGAAGCTGCTGATGTCAAAAATACATGGCACATTCTGAAGTCACTATAAGCCCTCTCTGTCTGATGGATCTTTGTTCTCTGCCAATAAAATCAATGTGCTTTCTTTTCAGACCAGTCTTGCCCCTTGCTTTCCCTCACTCCCATGCAGGTTGGCTGCTGCTGGCACCAGTCTTTAGTGAGGAAGGGAGCTACTTATGTAAAGTACATAACTACCAGCATCTTTCTGTAGTATATCCTAAAGGTCCTCTCTGTTGGACATCTTCAAATACATACCCAGTCGCATTGCATGGAGGTTGGAGTTATGAATTATTTGAACACACATACCCAGAATTAGAGTCGTCTTTCATCATCATCTTCTTGTGCCTGATTCTTTTTCCATGTGATTTGCATTTCCCATTAACATTTTATCACGGAGCACAGAGAGAGCATTTGAGCAGATGAAGCCAGACAAAAAGTATACACATTCCAGCCAGAGAAGATAGATTATACTTTAGAATAAGGAATTGCATAACCACAATATGATTACATTTAAATACCCCTCATGTTATTATGAAAGTACTTTGACTGGCCAACAGAGTTCTCCCAGCACTGAATGTAGGCACTGAGATCTGCACATCAAGGGGCATAAGAACCACCACCATATGGAAATTAAAGCAGTTGTGGAGCTGCAGAATAAGGGGGGAAAGAATAACCCATCACCTTTACCGTTATTCCCCAGTAGCAGTTCAATAATCTTGTTCTCTAGTTAGCAGACAATTCAACCTCAGTAACGAACAATATAACACTTCAGATACATTCTTCTTGCTCTCCCAGCAGGGAGCCTCCAGGAACTGTAGATTAAACTTGTAATTGAAGATAAAGGAAACAAAATCTGCAGTGACAAACTGGAGAACATCCAGGGAAGAGACTGAAGACCTAACCTGACAGGAAAACAAATAGAAACACCTGGCAGATCTAAGGAGGAGGCCTGAAAAGGAAAGTGAAGTGTTCAGATGGCAGAGAGGCTTAGTGGATTAGATGCTGCTTCTGGGAACAGGAGCTTTAGCCTGATCAGATAATGAACTTTACCCACAGCTTCATTAAAGTCAGAACTGAGCCTTTAGAGGAACAAAGGAAATAAGAATATTTAACAACAGGAAACCAATAAAACAGCAAACTACAAGAAATCCCTATTCGCTTTCCAGTCCCAGCTGACTTTCTTCCCAGAGCATCTTCACAGAAAACTCCTCATCCCATTCAACTTAACAAGACTCTTTCAAAACACATCAACAAGACCCCTTGGACACTCAGCTTTATGGAGGCAGATGATCTCTGAAATAAAGCTCAGAAATACCTGTGTTGTGGCAAAGCCTCAAAGCAGCCTGGGACTTAATATTATTATCTGTAAGCTACCATCATCAGGGAATGAGGAAACCTGACTCTGGGAGTAAACAGAATCAGTTTGGCAGTAATGGATTCCAGCTGGAAGAAGTGGTCAAGTATCAGGTTGTTTTATTAAATGGAATATGCAGAAGAGAGCCGTGCAACAGAACATTACCACAGGAATGAAAAGGAAAAACACAAAGTGTCCTCCACATCCTAATGTTACCTTAAGATTGAAAGGTTTAGGAAAATATTAAAACATAGGTGAAAAAAACCTTCATTGCAGATTGAGCAGCAATGCACAAGAATGAATAAACCAATGTATCAACCAACTGTGTAAAAATCTACAACCTCTTCTAGGATTAAGGAACTATTCCATTAACGGAAGACCCCAAATTCAAAGTAGCTTGCAGATCATATGAAATGCAACCAACAGCACCAGATTCATATCAAGTCACTCCAAACTTTCTTTCTGATATGCTAGGATGGCTCCCATCACTCTTATTCTAGTATCTGGGGGCACAGGAGTATATCTGCACCATCAGAAATATAAATATGAAACACAATTACAATGGAGTGACTGAACATCACACTATAAACTTCCTATCACCCAAGTTCCACGTATTTATCCTTTTCCTTGCAGAATATGGAGAAAATAGGCACTTCAGAGCATAGCTTGAACATTAAACTTGGGCTACAATGGACTGGAGGAAAATACACAACTAACAGCCTCTATTCTCTTTTCTCAGCTCTTCATGCACTTCACACCATATTTTGTTGCTACAGAACTGAAACCAAAGAGAAACACAGAGGCAGAAGGGTTAGGGTTAGGGTTAGGGTTAGGGTTAGGGTTAGGGTTAGGCTCTCTGATAGATTATTGCATTTCAAGGCTTTGCAAGCTGAGACACCTGCCACTTTCACCCTTCACCCACTGCAGCAGCTACAGCCCTACACAGGTATGCAACAGACCAGGGTAGAAAAGCGCCTTTTTTCACCCTTCACAAAAGAGGTGACTTCAGTGGGCACAAGCCCTGAAGTAAGATGGTCCAGAGAGATGTCAGAAGTACCAGCAGCTCCGGGGAAAACTCAGCGTCTGTGACCTGTGTTGAGTGGAAGCAGCAGAGGCTACATGGAACAAGTTTGGATGCCCAGATGAGAGGATCCCAGAAACTTATAGTATTAAACTCAACTCAGCCAAGGAATCCATTTGCCCATAGACGTATGGTAGTGTATTTTGCTAGTCTGTACCATGCATGCCTATGAACCCATAGCACTTTTGGGGAAGCCTAACCTTGACATTCAGCAAGCCATCTGAGTGATGGTAACACCCTCCCAAGCTCCCTGCTCAGATCCATCTCTCCCTCTTCCCCAAATAAAGACTTTTGTCATCACCCCCTTTCTCCTGAGTTAACAATGACACTCAGTGGCCAGGAGGATTCCCTGCAGTCTATACTCATGCTACAGCATCCAACAGCTAAAATTCATTATATATTTCACACAGCAAGTGTCTTCCATGAGTTTCAGGATCCTCAGACAGGGTTCAAATGATATGCAAAGATCATGGAGGAAAAAGCTTAACAAAAAGGTGAAGTAAAACCATAATCTTTTTTCCGATTTGTGCAGTGACCTGGGAAGTATTTTCCATCAATCCACATCCAGGCTATAATAAAAAAAGGCAGACCAGAAGAGGCAAAGGCAGCTCTAGGTCAAATTATTGAACAGGCACATTCAGAGAAGATGTAGTCCAAGCAAACAACGCTGGTAACAGATAAACCCAAATCACAAGCTGAAAAGTCAGGTATTTATAACAGAAAACTTTCATTCTGTTATCCTCCCCCACCTCCAAGGATGGATGCAAAACCACTGCAAGAAGAACAACATGAAAGTCTGCCTCTGGAGCTCTGTCCTTTTGCTTTCTTGACACAACAGAATTTTTATCGGTTCTGAGAAGATGGAATATGATGGGTAACTGAAAGAGAATCAAACAAAACCACTATTG
The DNA here is from genome assembly GCA_024733675.1 of Psilopsiagon aymara. Lineage (NCBI taxonomy): Eukaryota > Metazoa > Chordata > Aves > Psittaciformes > Psittacidae > Psilopsiagon > Psilopsiagon aymara. The sequence continues at coordinate 16,458 of JANRGW010035887.1, forward strand.
TGTGTGAACAAATCAGTGATGAATAATTTGAAACCATTCACAAACAGCATTTAATTGGAAGGTCTGAAGGATTCTCATATGTCTCTTCAGCAATACAAATCACACTGGTATGATGCTTTTCAGTTTGACCTAGACATAATAATTCTCTTTCAATGAAATAAACATTTGATCTACAGCATTCCTGTTCTGAAAGGAAAGTAAGTAATTAGGTATCACACTTCAGCCACTGTAACATCAGGCATTTCCTAGAGTCTGTCTCCCATAGTAATCTCCTCTTCCCTAAAGTGTTCTCCTATTTTTCAGGATAGAGTTTGGCACGTTTATCAATACATCCATTCAGGCCTGTTTCTTGGGCAGATGCACAGAAAGCAGAAATTATTCTTCACAATTATTTTAAGATGTAAAATATGTGTCATTTTAAGTGCATTCAATGATAGAATATTAAACCATGGATTTGCTCCTTCTAGCAGTAACAATTCCCCTCATTTAAGATCCCTCACTTCTCTTAGGACTAGAACATTAATGCGCCACAAAGGGTTTCCATCCTACTTAATTGCAAAAGGAATTCATTTAGATGTCACACAGGGTTCTGGTTTTGTTCTTATCATGGTGGCATAATTGTGTTTTTCATCACTTCAGAGAGAGCACTAATAAGATACACCTTATTATTAAACATTATTACAGCTGCCAAGTCAAGCACTCAAAATACAGGCAATACAAGAATTCAAGTTTAGCTCCCAGCAGGTATAGATATATGATTTTTACTTTATAATAAGATCTGCCTTTGAGTTCTATGGACTTTTTATCCTCAGAACTGCACCCACTGAGCATAATTTAGGCACTCTGAATGAGCCCATGATGATGGCCACATCTCTCCATAGCCTACAAGAAGGTTCGGAGACCAACCTGACTGCACTGAGTATTTGTCAATGTCCACCACATCAGTAAACGAGACACCAGAACATCAGAGTACTCAAATAAGGAACACATCCCTGAAAATCATTTGGAAAAGCCATCATTTAAGCAACTTCCTCAGCATCACATCAGCAGTCACTAAAATTTGGAGGGGAACTGAACAGGCACAGTGGCTTCCCCCAATGAAGCATCCTCAAGTCACCACCCAGAGACATCCCATTTCCCATCTAGCCCATGAAAAGAGCTACAAAACACACACACTGAAGGACAGAATTTGAGAGGCATTAATGGCTGGGTGGCTCATCTAGGTTGCACATACTCAGAACAAACTAACACAGTCCAGCACTGATAAGCACAATGCATGCTCTGAAAGCCACTTGGTCTTTCTTAGGGCTAAAGGCAGTATATAATTAGCTCCCATCTCTTTAAGATGAATAGCAGCCTATGAAGTAGCATCCTTAATCCTCACCCTTCCTTCCTATCTACCATTCTCATGATGGAAAGGTAAACTAAAATGTTCCAGTGTAAAGAAGCATGAGAGTAACAGGGGATTCTACCTCCCATAAAATATTGACTCACTGACAAAAACCCCCAAACTATTTCTGATTATTAAACAGATATTTAAACTACAACTCAGAATGACTCCAGCTGCCAAAATAAGAGAACTCCATGTTTCAAAGTTCCAACACATTAACATCATGTATGGACTACATGACTTTAAAAGGTGTCTTCTGTACTGCTGACAGACAGGGTACACCACCACAAAGTGATCACACACACTTCCTGGATAATATGCAGAGTTCATTAAACAAGCACACTAAAGCAAGCGCATGAATGTGAATTAGGTAGATATCTATATATAGTGAATAAGTACAATCAAGCAAATCAGAGATATAGGTATATAAGTACTGAAAAAATGTTAGCAATGAATTAAATCATTACTGTATAGATAGAACAGAGATTAAGAGGAAATACATCACCAATTACCACTGAATCATCATCCAGGCTCACATTTCCAGCTGGGAAGCCCTGTTGCAGCTGATGCCGGGAGTTTTAGGTAACTGGAAAATTCCTACTCCCATAGGTAAGGCTTCTCTCATGGCCACAAGAGGGTCCCGCTTTTATACCCTCGGAAACACAACCAGCTTTTTTAGATGCCAGTTAGAGATGCCAGATCTCTAATCATTTACTCGTGGGCAGTGGAGTTTCTCATGATCTCACCGTTGTCCGCCCTGAGAGCATTGGCCAGGCACCCCAGTGCAGCCAAGTATGAAGGTCATAGAACAGCTGCACACCTATGTTTTCCTGTCTCCTTTCCAACAGCCACAATGAACATAAACATATATACTCTACCAAATACACTGTGACAAATTAACACACTGTGTTGCGTCTCTCAGTCATGAGAGGGAATCATCTCTCAGGTAGGTTCCTATCTATTACATTTTCCAACCCAAACCATTATGATTCTATAAATCCCTGCAGATTAATGAGCTAGGAAAGCCATCAAAATGGCCTCAAGTAAGAAATTTTGCCCATAGTACTCAACTTCCCTAGTAAGGCTTGTGCAGGATTTACACCAGGCAGGAATTCAGCTTCAGAAGGAACTCAGCTCTCCAGAAACATTTGCTGATGGAACACACTGCACATAAGCCTACTGCCTCAGTTACACTGGACATACTAGCCAAGCAGGTCAGTTTATTTCCATGGCACATGCTGAGCATTTAATGGCAGAGCAAGCCCATGCCATGCAGTAGCTATAACCAGCCTGCCAATTAATTTTCTCTTTCCCCCTTCCTCAAGCCTGCAGCTGCTACATAACAGTGATCACACTGCCTCTATTCAAACAACCTACAATAAATACACAGTTAACCAAGTAGTTTATTTAGCAAGTAATAGCTGCTATTAATATTAATGACAACTACACATGCATATTGCTGGGAAAATTAGAGTGTATGGTTTTTACTTACTAAGAGCTGGGAGGCTGCTGGAAAGCAAATGAAGGTCAGAGATTAGACTTGCTACTCAGGCCTTGCTTAGCTTAGATAACCCTGCAAACTGAAGCTTGGAAGGCCCTTGTGCAGCTATCCCATGAGGTTTCTGTAAAAAAATAAGTTGTTTTATTGGAACAAGAGAAGCAGGAGTTCTCCCGAATCTCTTGATCTCTTCCCCACCAGTACTGATGCACAACAGATCTTTTATCCAAAGCCCAGGCACCCCATGGAACTGCGCAAGCAGGACATGTGTGGAAATCCTCTCCTTTCCCACCCCAGCTTTCAGAGGCCAAATCTTCGCCCTGAAAATGTACCAATTAAACCCCCTCCCTTATGAATTGTCTTTGAAAATCACACCTTAGGACCTTGCATTGCATCCAAGTGAAAATAAAGGACACGCAGAGTATCAAAAGAGGAACTACAGGGGCTGACGAGGTAAGAGAGGCATGCTGTGTTATAAAAAGAGTTGATTCCTAGCATTTTACCTGTGGAAAACAAAGCACTTCACAACAGTGGCAAACATTATATTCTATTTACAGCAGAGACTGAGGCATAGCAATGATTTTAGCAAAAATCCAGCAAACCAGTAACAGCATCAGAAATTGCATCAACCTCCCAGCAGCCACTTCAGTGCTCCACACTCAACCTTGCATCACAGGAGGACACAAAACAACTGACAGGTCACTGGGGAAAATGAAACACCAGGAATGAAGAGGAACAAAAGAGAGATTTGTATTGTTCAGTTACCCAGAATGACATTCAACTGTACTAGCTTTACATAACTGCGGTACATACATCTTCCTCAGACCTATTCAGAATGAGATGAATCAAGTCCAAGAAGAGCCTTTTCTCTGCTTACATTTCCACTGCAAGTTATCGAAACAGCCACACTGATACAGACATTGACACTGCAAGTGCTTAAACTTTACTGAGAGTTTTGTGCCAGAACTCTGTGTATTTCCCTGTGCAAGACAATGAATACACCTCTCAAAGTCATCCCTGCTGAGATATAGAAAAGGGCAAGTATTTATCAAAGCTCTAACTCCAAAACTTTCCTATTAGATCCAACACATAACCCTTTCATATGAATAATTTCATCACTATAGATTAAAAAACAGAAAACAAACTTACTTTTCTGGTTGCTATCAGCCAAAGTTACTTTGGGAAACGAAGCACTGAAAATAGACACTTTTCTGCCAAACTCTACAGAAGTTCATGTTTGGCCAGGACAGCTTGCTCTCAGTTCCCTGAGAAGCAGCTCGAAGGGTTTGGGGATATGGAGTACTTTAAAACTAAAAAAAAATCCAGCATTCCATCAGAAGGTGCCAGCAGCCCTAACTCAGGTGTGTCCATGCGCTGCCTCCCCACAGTGGTGTACTGGGAAGGACAGCGAGTCAAAGACGAGCTGGAGATGGCCCTCACAATAGGTCCTGCCTGCCACATCAAGACAGGATGCGTTTGAGATCCAGAGCATGTCCACGGGTACAAAGAAGCTTCACCATCTCCTCCATAGGCAACTGTCTGTACTTCAATCTTTCTTTCCAGTGCAAATATGCAGCAACATGGACATTTAGAAGAATAAAATACACAATACCCTTTAAGTAGCAAAAGCTCTTTGCTTTACTGTGTGAACACAATGCTGTGCTGAGCACTGCGAGCTTACAGCAACCCAAAGCACTAGTGGCCCCAGGCATCCTAAAGCCCATTGGTACTGTCCTGCCAGCCGGCATCACTGAGAAGTCAGGAATACTGAGACTGACAAACAAGTGACTCATCTCTCGGGCATCACTGAGCTTCAGCTGCTCCAACATCCTCACCAGAGAGCATGCCAGAGCATGCAAACTGCCCTGATACACAGACGATTTCAAGACATTTCTCCATCCAAGAATAGAAGAGCAGAGGAAGCTCTGTAAAGTATCGCTTTACTTTTTCCTTGGAATCACATTGATTAAACTGCTTTAAGCTCATTCATGGCGAAAGGCTGTTCACACAAATGATTCCAGCTGCAGCAGCCACCCAGATGATTATTTCACTTGGGCACTGAGGCTGACCGGACACAGCAGGCGCAGTCCAGCCTGACCCAGACTCAGCAGCACACCCAGCTGCTGCAAGCCTTCCCCAGCTCTGCTTCCTCCAGAAGCACTGCTAGCAACGTTCACATTCCGTCAGGTCCAGACCTAGGCTGATCATTCCTGGGCACGCCAACCCTATTGTACAAACTCTGTGGCAGATTTTTTGCCATCTTTAGAAGAGTCCTTAGTGGGACTGCACTAATTTAAGGCTACAAATGCAATTTAAGCAAAGGTCCAGTGGGGAAGCAAACGTCCGCGCAGATTTATGGTCAAAACAACAGCAACTTTTGCTATGGAACAACCATTAAGCCCAGAAAGAGTTAAACACAAATCACTGTCCCAAAAGCTTGTATATAAATAGCAGACATTTCTAGGCTGAGGCAAGGTCCTCTTATCAGCCTGGAGGGAATTTATATCCATGAGTTAAGCCATAAGAAGATATGCTTATGTAACAGAAGAGTTTATACAGCACCAAAGGGCTCCAGGCGCTGCTTTAATGCCTCATAACCTTCCAGGCTCTGGAGCACTTTGTATTTATGCTCCCCCCTTCACCACCTTCAAGGTTTCCTGGGATTTTAGCATAGTACTGTTGTATTTTATTTTACAAAACTGCAATGCATTTCATGCCATGTTGGCATGTGACTTCACTGGTGAGTCTAAATTAAAAAGAAATAAAGCACCATGTTCCTGTTCACCACCTTTGTCAGGTACATGAAGTTGATTTTGTTAAATAATACTAAGAGCTGAAATCAACAGTGATCCAGCACCCACTACAGGGCCAACCACACAGCCATGTGGTGCCCCCTCAATCACCCTGTGATGTTTTGTCATTTCATTCATTCAGACAAGCAGAAAACTAAAACAAGGCATGGCTGGTGCAGCACCTCTCAGGCAAACTGCTCCTGGCTGCCAGTACGTCAGTGCTTGCTCGCAGAGCATCTACCAAAATACCCCAGAAAGTCTTTTTCTTGTTAATGATGGACTGCATTTGGAAACAAAGTGCTTTCAAATTAATTAACAGCTAAAGAAGTGTACCCTAACAAAGCTGAATTACCTGATTATGGGCAGCTGCATAACCAGCCAAAGACCTTGGGTTTACCATCAACAGGGTCAATCTTTAGGGTATTTGGTTTCTGTTCAATCTTTGACCTCTCTCCACCCAGTTTTCTCTCTATATCCCACAAACCTCATGCTATATGGAGACATACTACCAGAATAACACAGATCTGCAGCCCTTGTCTTGACCATCAGCTGGTGAGTGATGAGCAAGGGGCGCCCACTCTGCCTCAAGCTTCTCCTCTGCACTGACTGTCCAAGGGCCAGGTTCAGTGGCACCCATGTGGCAGCAGCAAGACCAGACAAGCTCTGTGCTTACAAACCTACATCAGTCATTTGGGGAAGGATCTCCAAGGGCTAAATGTCATAATGAAAAATTATTTGTTATTCATCCAAAACCATAACAAATCAGTCTCACTCAAGCCAGAACACCTCACCCTTGAATTCCCTCCAGGCAAGATCAACAGCAGATGACAGTGTCATGCTTTATAAATGTCACACACAGGGCCAGAACTGCTTCTGCCTGCACTGATTATAAGGGATGACGGACTGTTGTGCTCATCTGCTTTGGCCTCCTATGTTACCTGAGCCAGGGAGCTCAGCAGGAATCACTCTAGACTGAAATTGTCAGGAATCATCCCGTTGCTACTCTGAAAAGACACATTTTTTTCCAGCTATTTTCATTTGGGGAAAGGAAAGGGTTTGGCTACTATGGTTTTATGTAGAAAATATGGTTCCTATGTGGAAAGGAACTTGCATGACATGACCCAAAACACAGTTACCCTGTACCATCCTATTATGTTCAACTACGTATATACACATGCACATACCTCAATGCCTCTATGCTGAAAGACACACAAATCTTAGTTTTATGTTAGGAAAAGCAACAGAGGTTCAGAGTGGCACATGCAGAGTTTTGATACCAGTGCTATTCATAAGAATAAGAATGGTTTGGGGTGGAAGGGACCTTAAAGCTCATCCAGTTCCAACCCCTGCCATGAGCAGGGACACCTTCCCCTAGAGCAGCTTGCTCCAAGCCACATCCAGCCTGCCCTTGAACACCACTGGGGATGGGGCAGCCACAGCTTCTCTGGGCACCCTGTGCCAGCGCCTCAGCACCCCTCACAGGGAAGAGCTGCCAAACAGCTTATCTCAATCTCCCCTCCATTTAAAGCCATTCCCCCTTGTCCTGTCACTACCTGCTCTTACAAAAAGCCCTTTTCCAACTTTCTTGTTGGCCCCTTTAGGCACTCGGAACTGTGCTAATGTCTCCACTGCACCTTCTCTTCTCCAGGCTGACCCAGCCCAGCTCTCTCAGCCTGGCTTCAGAGCAGAGCTGTTCCAGCACTCACAGCTTTTCCGTGGCCGTCTCTGTACCCATTCCAACAGCTCCACATCCTTCTTAAGTTGGAGGCCCCAGAGCTGCACATAGGACTGTGGTGGGGAGGGTCTCAAAAGAGTGGAGGGGGCGAATGCCCTCCTCTATGTGCTGATCATGTTTCTTTTGGTGCAATACAGGGTACTGTTTTCTGGGCTGCAAGCACACTTTACTAGGTCAAACTGGGTCCAAGTGGGATGGACTCAAGTTCCCTTCTCCAACAGCTTTGAAGTCCTCTTAATATGTTAAAAAAAAAAAAATAAAAAAAAAAATGTGTGTTTTTAAATTAAAACCCCAGGGAAACTGAAGTGTTTTTTTTTTTAGGGTCAGAACCAATCATAATGACATACTTTATATTTATAAATGCATATGACTCATTTGGGCATCTCTGTTGAAGTGGTGGATTTCTTTCCAGTAATTTAATAGCTGAATGAGTTTATCAAGAAAAGCAAACCACCAACATCAATATTCATGTTGAGAAGCTGGAGAGATGTTACGAAATCCAGTTGCATTTGACGCTCCTCCCAGCTCCAAACAGCGAGTACACAATTCCACAGGACTTTCTGTTCCTGGAAGATGCAGCCCCAGCTCAGCTTCATATATCAGCTTGCCTAGGACAAACATTTTGTACTTACGAACAGCATCTTAACTGACTAGATGAAAAAAGCAGAGCATTTATTCCACATGACAAATAAGCATGTATTTTCTATGTCTTCTGCCGCATTTCCAAGCATATACATTAGGATAAGAATAAATACCTGAACACACCAACGAATCCCATGTGCCAAAACCGTAAAGTAGTTACAGTTCTCACCCCTGGAGCTCTACCCAGGTACAAATGAAACCTGACAGTTCTTCCAGCATGAAAAGGGTGTGTGTCTAGACAGACACACACTGTGAACTAGATCGCTGTCGCTGGACTCGTGGGACTCTCCAAACTGAGCTATGATCTATTTGTATATCTCTGACTTCTTGCATACCTCTTCACCCTTCAATATCTTTGTCATGCAAACCACAGCATGAAGCATATTACTGTATTAATACTCCAAATATCTTTAATGCTTTAGGCAAGTCTTAAAATTTTCTGTAACTCAAATTTCAGAGACTCTGAATAAGGTTCCAATGGTGAGGGCAAAATGATGGCTTCCCATACCAGAAATTTTAAGTAACTGCTATTTACTTACATCTCCCAACAGAAGTCACAGATGTTTGAATTCATTTTTGTAGGGATTAACAGAAGATACAAAGCTTCATTATTAAGTAGTCAAACTAATTAAATTACAACAGCCCGAAAAATAATTCCAGATTTGCAGTACAAAAATGTTAACCCCCAAAGATGCCTTTCTCAAATCCTGACCTGGCTTCTTTACGCTGAAATGGCAGAGGGAGGGAGCATTTACTTTAAGAACTTCTACAGTGAAAATGAGTGCTGAAGGGAAGTCCCAAGCAATTGGGCACATGAAATGAACACTCCAAAGCGGGGTACAACAGCAGAAGCCACCTCATTCTGCAGGACAGCATGTAGCTGAGCCCCGAAGTCAGTGATGATGCGCAGAACGGGGAGCCCATTCAGTTCTAATTTAGAAATATTCAAGGCAAAAAGAAAGTATTTCCATAGTCTGACTGCCACAACTATTTTGCATTCAAACAAGCAACTCCATTAAGATGGGACTTTCTTGAACGTGCATGTTTTCTGTCCCTTGCCTGGCATTTTCAACAGACCCTGTGATGCTCAGTTGGACTGGGACTGGTCAAGAAGAGCTCTCTAGCAAAGCCATGCAAGCTTTCTCCATCACCACTTACCATTTGCTTCTTCCTGACCTACGCAGGATAGCAGCTGAGACACAAAGTTATTCCCGGAGTTCCCAATCCTCAGGGCCACACTGCCAAGAGGAAGCAAACTGCATCAGCACCACTGATGGAAGTGTCCCTGGGGCCATCTCTGCCATCTAACAGAGCAACTGGAGATGGCTTAACAGAACCATACGAGAAACAGGGTCTCGTAGGGAGCCTCCTTGCTTCTTCCCTACCTTGGTTTTATCTTTACAACACCCCCCCAACGCCTAAATTATGCAAGACTGGCACAGAACCCTCTTTTTCCTGACTTTCAACCCACTTTTTTATACATGTACATTCACACACACTTGGACCACATATCACCTCTTCTGGCATGTCAAATTATGATATAATTTATTAATCAGGTGAGACAACAGCCTCCAAGAGCCTATTCTTGTGTTTATGTTGAAGCACCAATGCTGCCAAATCCAGAGGACTGCAGTGTCCAAACTTTGGCAGCGTAAAGAACTACATGTGATGTATCCAGCACAACAGCAAAAGCTCTAGCAGCTTTTTCTGATCTTTTTTGAATGGAACAGGAGGCATTTTTCTTAAGTGCAAATCATTTAATATTGCAACAGTCACAAAACTCATTAAGCCAGCCCAGGCAATGATCACACCATCATCATAATTCCATTTAAAGCACTTGCCTCTTTCAAGAGGACCAACACAATACAAGCATCAGAACATTTTTCAGGCAGTTAGCACTCTTGTTTGTTGTGAGGGTGAGAAGTGAATTGAAGCTTCCTCTTTTTCTTTTGTTAAGGTCCCAATTAGAAAATCAGTGACTGCCTAAGGCTGCCACAACATTTTAATGTCCCAATTTTCCCACTAAAGACCACAAACTTCACTGCACTTCACAAGCTGAGCAAACCAAGCTCCTTGCTTGTGAACCAGCACCAGTATGACCTTTACTAATCATCTCCTCCTATTTAGAATAAATTCATGTTTCCTCTGACTTGTGGGTGTTTTGCAAATGCAGTAAGAGAATAACAGCATGGTTTATACAGGATGAGAACACATGTGAGAGGAGATAATCCCTCACCACATCTCACAAGCCCACATGCTTGCAGAAAGCAGAATATTCCCTAAAAACCAGCATGCTAAGGAGATGGACTGCAAAAATCACATTATACAGCACTGAGTGGAAGTGCCAGAAAGCCACCCCCTACTGCTGCTGCCCTCACATCCCACCCCACACCTGCAGGGAAGAAGTTGCTGTGTAGGTGATGAGAGACACAAATCTTTTCTGACAGCCTGACAGCAGGCTAAAGCCACCCAAATCTGAAAATGACTGTCTAAGAACAGGCTGGCTGCCAGCTATCCAGTATCAGCTGAACCTTGCACTCATTTCTGAGCTAGAAAGATGCTAAGTAGCACTTGTTCCAGTAAGGACTGTGTGCTTTCACATTTTAAAGCTGACAGGTGAAAGATACAGATGGAATAACTTCATGTCAGTGGGATAAGGAGTTTTCCATCAACCTTGCCCAACCATTCACTATTTCCTGCAGTTCATGACCTAGAGAATACCAAATGAAACTACAAGGCAGCAGGTTTCAAAACCAAAGACATGGAAATACTTTCTAACCACAACTGTGTAATTAAACTGGGGAATTAGACTGGGAGACAGTCGGCCTCAGCATGATATGGCCAAAAGCCAGTGAGGAGCCAACACTGCTCATGTCCCCATGTCCCCCTTTCTGATGATCATGATCCACAGTGATTTTTTTTCTCCTGAAGATGAAACAAGGAGATCATTAATAGCTTGATCTGGTTTCCTCAGAGATCCTACAGCAGTAAATCCAGGGACAGGATGAACTTTATTAATATGAGATGTCCCAGTTTTCATTCCTTATAAATTGTTTCATGTTAGTGATTTTTCTTTCCTCTCACACAAAAGTCAGGGCAAGAAATAAAGACTACAGCTAGAGCTAACATGGCTCAAATCAGCTCACAATCACAGAGAAATAGCTGTCAAGCTCTTCTATGCACAGCTATAACACACATCTTACAAGTTGTAGCAACGCATGTGGGCAAACCTTTTGAATATCATCAAGAGCTAAAGCAAGTCTTTAATCACATGCATGCTTACGCTTCTCAATTTCAGACTGCTGGAGCTTAGATTCAGGTTGACAGAGAAAATCCAAGCAATAGCATGGGAGGAAATGCAATTAAGGTGCTGGACAGGCACTGAGAGAATCATGAGTGAAGGTCTAAGGAAGGAATGTAGTCCTAAAATCAGGAGACAAGGCTAAGCAAAAAAATACAAGTACTGTCTGGAGAATAAATTATCTGTACTGCTACAGTGAGCAAATATTTCCAATGTTGCCACAAATTGAATGCCCTCATTTGCAATGGACCTGCAAGTCATATCTGAAACCATTTATACAGAATTCTGCTGCAGCTGCTGTGGCAGGGTCCTTCTTACTACACACCAGAGAATCAAAAGAGAAACGAGTCCCTACCTTGTGGCAAAAAGCATTTAATTTCTTCTGCTGCAACAAAATCCTACTGAAGTTCTTCCCATATCTGGGGGTTTCCTAACACCTCCACCCTTTGTAGCTTCCTGAAAGCCTAGTAAAATCCTGGATTCACACCTTCATCTCCATGGGTCCTCTGATTGGGTTTTCCTCAACTGCAATTTTTACAAACCTGTGCACTCTTGTATTTCTGAAACTCTTGTTTGCTTTGGCTGCAATTGGCCAGGACGCCCACAGTTCACATGGGGACTCTCAGCAAGGCAGATGGGCACAGAGGATACAATCAGAATAGGTTTGGTTTCTTATTAAAAAAGCTGAAATACACCATTTTTCTGGCAGCTGTGAGGATATTTCATTTCAAGGAGGAGATGCACAATTAATGATCAGAACACTTTGATATTCTACATTCTGGTTCTTTTCCTTCTGGGCTGCAAGTCTGGATAGCTTCAGCCACATAGAGGGAAAGCTGCGATAATGAATAATGTGTGCAGGGTGTGCTGCCTCCTGCCTGCACCAGCAGCCTGGGAGCATCTGCTGCCAGAGCTATTCTTTTTTCCTAGTATTTATTACCTCTTCTAAGAAACAAGAATCCCTGAACTTCTGCCAGAATGCACAAACCTCTATTCTGCACCACTTCTCACGGAAATATCTTTCCCCCATCCCGCAATCCCAACTGTAAATTTAGGCTGTAGTTATAGGGGGACTGTCAGTAAGTGAAACACAGACTGTCATAGACTATCTTCAAAGAACCAAAAAGTACTGATATTTCTCCATACCCTCAAGTAAGATATTTTTATCCTGTAACATCATTAGAAAAAAAGTTATACTAGAAACAACTCAGGCACCAGGGAAACGTGGGAGTTTCTTACCTTACTCATTATGCATAGATGAACATTTATAGAGCATCCAAGATATGCATCAGCAGCAACAAGGGAGTTCAGCCAAAACAGCAATTTCTGCAAAAACTGAGGTCTTATTACATGAGGAACATGTGAAAGGATTGCAGGGCACTTTACAGGCTTGGGCAGGCATTATTCCCACACCTCCGTGCTCCTGCTTGCTTTTGTCCTACCCTAAACCAAGCCAAGTTAGTCATCACCCAGAGTCCGTACTTAAGTTTCCCAGGAGGAAAGGGCTTTCACCACAATGGCACACTGAGATTCTGGGCTTTCTGTACAGAAAATGGAATGGAGAACTTTTCCTCCAGTTCAGAGTGAGTTTTAATGCAGGAGTGAAGCAATGAGCTAGGTAATTCCTGCTTGCTTCCCTGCAAGGTTCCTCCAAATGGAGTAATTCCTGAAAGATGTTTTGTTGCCCAAACAGGAGTGCGGAACTACTGGAAGAGAGAAAAGCATGTGAATTTAAAATAGAAGAACCTGGGGCACAGATCTTACTCTTCTGTTTCCTCCAGAACAGCAGGACCAGGGAACAGACAGCTCTGCACACTGCAGTAGATGAGGGCAATCAGTGACCTCAGGCTTGAAAAGCAAAGCTGGGCTCCTGCATAAATCTCAAAGCATTCAGAAAAGCAGCATTTCAGCAAAATATGTGCTTACTGGCTTTGGTATTTATAGTCCTTTCCCTGGCTGGACAATCTTGTCGTAATGGTATCCTACTGGAGCTCCTCAAAATGCAACACAGACACCCACTAATATTTAGGTGACAACCTAATGATGTAGCTAACAAAACTAGCTGGCTTTCACCATGAAGTATCACTGACAATCCTCACTATATGCCTTGAGGTTTTGATGACTGGTCTGGAATCCCTATTAAAATGAGGCATTGCTAAATGTCAGTGCTGCACAGTTTCTGAGGGCACCCCTTTAAATTCAGACTATCCAGAAACACAGGCTTCAGCCTTAGTTACTGTGAAGTTAATTCTCCTGAATTGGCACAAGGTGGGGGGGAAACAATATTTTAACTTTCCTAAAGGGAGTTATACCTTGAAATTTTGGTCTTATTACCACGATTTCTTGCTAGCACATGAGATCAAAATGATGTTGTCTAAACTAACTACCCTGAAGATTTCCCAGAGAAATCTCAGGTGGAAATTAATGATCAATAAATTACTCGGATTCTTCTGAGACCATTTCCTGAAAGAAAACAGATTCTTCAGAGAATTTGCAAGCAGAGTTTCAAGTTCTTCCAAATTCGCCACCCAGAAACAAGAATGCAAAAATCTCCAGACAATTTGGTTTACATTTGGGCACTGATGCACACAGCCAAGGAGTGGCATTTACCAAGCTTCTTTCCCTTACTTATCTTGTCACTACCTTAAAAGCTGCTATGCAGTGAAAGAATCCAGGCAAATCTGTTATACAAATTAAAAGTTATCTGAATAAGATTTCTCATAAGAGCAAAACTTAAATCTACTCTTCCACTAATTAAAAATCAGATTAAACCCAATGATGCTGCAGTATAATGGCTGTCTTCATTCACCCTCTTTATGTGATCAGTAAAGTGGCAATTCAACACATCTCCCAGGAATGTCACTGCCTGGAATGGGAACACAAGAAAATATGTGGCTTGTTCAGATGTTAAAAGAAGAACACATCCATTAGAAATAGTCCATTAGGTCAGAGGGAGAACTTGATTTAAGAGATTATCAGTGTATTGACATGTTGTAGTATTTCCATTACAATAAGCAGCACTTCAAATAAATTATGAGAATTACCTGTGCTGCTTCAATTATTCCTACAGTGTATTTCTTGCTGAGCAAACTTGCTTATCCTAGTGAAGGACTGGTGAGCACAACCAACCACAGTCTCCATAGGGTTGCCACCTTGCCCCAACACACCTTACATAGTCAGGAGACCCAAGGACCTGGCCCAGTACAGCTCAAAGCCTGAAATTTAGTTCTTTGCCTCATCTGCAATAGAAAAGCTTTCCTCCTGCTGCTTTAAATACACAGCAAACTCTCTTCCTGCAGAGCCAGCATATGGCAGTACATGATGACTGATACCAGGGTGCCAAATAAAATCTGTCAGGCTCATGAAATTATTGTTGCCACTGCAGCCACATGGAGGGTTTGCTAACCTCCAGCTGGTTCCGAGCAACTCTGCTCTTCCAACTCCCAACAGGCATACTTACACCAACAAACTTTACCCCTGGTAAAGTCAGCGTGACTTTTTTATCCCTCCTTTAAGATTTCCTACCAGAGCAACCCTACCATGTTCCATCACAATACATCTTCCTCCCCCAGAAAATCCCTGCTTTGATCATCATGTAACATTTCCTGACGCTGATGTCTAGAAACATAACATAACACCCACTTTCAAAACATCTATTACAATTCCAAGCACAGCACATATACCACAGTACACAGAGATCAAGAACAAAGAATTAGAAAGAAAAAGAAAACTAAAGATCATGAGACTTTCAGATGCATCAGTGGTGGTGACCATGTAAGGTACTAACTCATCTACATGCACCACTGTGCAACAACAGCTGAGCTCTCTACAGACCTTCAAAATAATTAACATGGGCTTTTATCCACAAAATGTGCATCATATTTCTTAGGAAAAATAATCCTAAGGAGCTATAACCTAAAAAGGATCACATTTCTCTGCAACTGGCACCCTCTTTTGCTGACAGGGAGAAACATAATCAGTGCTAACATTTTGTTTCCGAAACACAGCTTCTATTGTCATCACATTTTGACTCACCAGCACATAGTATCAGCCTGTAGTTGGCAGGTTTTATTTCCTGCTAGTGCAAATACATGGCCCTGTTCAAGCCCACAACTTATCCACCAGTGTAAACACGTTAAGTGTCATAAACTTCATTTCAATGAAGAGTCCAAATTCCCTGCTTTCAAGAGCCACAAACAAAGCAATAGCCCCAAATTACTCAGGCAAGTAGAACTAACTTGCAGTGACAGCAGCTTGAGGAATCATCATCACATCTCCATCAGAGCACTCACAGTGCTAATGGTTAAATTTCAGAACAATTGGCTAAATTACTAGAAGTTGCATGCTAACATCACCAACATAAAGGCCTGATTCCTCAAAGCCTGGTCTAATTAGTGCAGACAGAGAGCAGGGAGAAGGTCAGGGTGGACAAAATCACCTCCTGCTGAACAAAAAGAATGGATTGGGTTTGTTTGTCAGTGAGATGTTTAAGTTGCTTTTATACTTCCAGGTATTATTTATTGCACTTCCCACAACACTGCTGTGGCTTCTGCACAACCATCAGCCAGTAGGACAGCGTTTGGCTTGAGATCTACCTTCAGTTTTGGGAGACTCCTCATGGGCTGCAGATAAAAATGCATTGACATGAAACTTTCTGCATCACCTAAAACTTTGAAGTTTGTAAACCAGCCCCCCAGGAAAGCTTTCTGCTGTGCTGCTAGGTGATGCTAGGAGACTTTCCTTGCTTTTAAATCTTGAGGCATGGGTTGCAGGAGGAAGCATGAGATCTGTGCAAAAGAGGCTCCTTTTTTCTGGCTTTGTACTTCACATAACACACTGCAGTCCTGGTTTGAGATAAGCTCTCTAAATTGTATGGTGGGGCAGGGTCAGCAGGTTAAAGGCAGACTGATATCTTTATAACCACACTTCAGTCTCTACTTTGGCCTTTGGTGACACGGCCCTGGGAGAGAACTTCCTATTTTCTCTCTCCTCAGTACTGTTTTCTGCAAAACAAATAACATCTCTGCAGAAGAGGAACTATTTGTGCTCATACATCAAAAGGCAGTGCATTGAGATGGACTATTCACACTGTTGTGCAAACCACAAGTCCTCTGAACCTAGAGCTGCTTGAAGCATCACTCCAGAAACCCAAAATGCATTAAAAAAACCCCATCAGCTAATGTTCTTCCTAATGATCTGTACAAATCTGGAAAGATCTGGAAGGTTGAGCTTTTTTATCACAATATACATAGGGGAGCTGGGAGAAGGAAGTAAGATAGGATTACCCCGTTAGATACCAAGAAAATGAAGATGTTTTTCACCCTTTTTTCTTTCCTCCTGGAAGTCTCTCTAAGTTCAAGCAGTTAAAGAACATTTTGTTCTCAAAGAAGGATGAAATAACATTTAATCAGTAAAACAATTTCTCTTTACTATAGATTGATTCAATCTATCGATTTTTAAAAGAAAATCTATTTTACTGGAGATCTGCATGCAGTCTAATTAAAACCCTTTTTCTTCCTCAGTTACTTAACACAGTGCCCAGGGATAGATCAACACCACTTGGAAAGGGTTTGCAAAGCTGCCACAGACTGGTCACTGTGTCTGAGGAGCAATAAAAATTATGCTTTTTTACATACATTGTATAATTTAGTTTTTTCATAATCAGCTGCATTGCGCCAGTTTAGTTTATTCACCTGTTCTGCTGTTTAAAAACGCAAAGGACGCAGCACTTCAGTGTCATTTCATGTGCTGCCACCCAATCGGCTGCAGAATCATTTCCCATCTTCTGAGAGATGCCACCACCTCTGCCATTGGGGTCACAATAAGGGTTTGACACAGAAACAGAGCAGCTCTGCACTCACACAGGAACACCTTACATGCCAGTCACTGAGCAGCGCACCACAAATACACGCTTTGTGTTTAGCAATGCCTGTAAGGCTAAAAATCTAGGAACAAAAGAGGAGGTAGGTACTCCTTCGTATTCACTGTGGTATAAGGAAACAGGTGAAAGACCAAAAGACTCCTGCAACTTGAGAAAGGGTTTTGTGCCCCAGAAAGGATGACAGTCACAACTGGGAGGAAGAGGAAAGCACAGAGTGCAGGAGGAAGCAAGTTATGTCCAGACAACTAAGAGATAAGAGCTGTATCCTTGAGAGTTATGGTTCTCGTTACTTTTACTTGCTAATCCTTCTCTCTCAATAATATTTTGGCTTTCACTGTGTTGTCTAGTTCTTTGTAATAGGCCCCTGAAATGAGGAGCATTATTGGAGAGAACTAAGGGATTTGACAGCCTAATTTAATATACGAGGGGCAAATTCTAAATGCTTTCCAGGAGAGGGAGGTTAAAACTTTGCTAGCCCTGTAATAAAACAACCTACCAGCTCAGATTGGATTTGAGCAGGACTGCAAGAAAGGCAAGACCTTGTACCCCCTTAACAGCACATCTCCCTCTTGTCTTCAACACAAACCAGCAAAAAGCAATTTCAAAATATTTTTGTGATTGTTGTTCTTTCCTTCCAAAAGAAAATGCTTTCTCAAAGCGTTTTGAGAGTCAAAGGACATCACAACCCTGCAGGTTGGTTTCAGAGCTTTCACTATGGGCTTTTTATGCCTCTTTGCAGTCAGTGCTCTGGAAACATGCAGCAAAGGAGAAACTGGCTCCCAAGACTTGAGCTCTAAAATTCTCCAATTCAGACTACCACAGAGCTGCATTATCTAATAACAAGCAACTACAAACTACAGCTTTGCTGTCTAGGGGCAGTTTGCCACAAAACCTTCGCAAGCTTTTACCTAGCTCTCACTGCTCCTTTACTACATCAATAAAAGACTGAACACACCCACGTTTTATTGTTCAAACGTTAATATTTCTATGATTCAGAAAGCTGCAGTAAGGCTTCAGTGCATGACATTTCCATACCTTAGTTAAAAATAATCTTACAATTAATTAACTTTAGTGAAAATTAGGAATTTAACCAGTAATCTCTAATTACTCCATAAAATCATAGTTGTACCACAGACACATTTCTATACTAAAGCTATTAGACAGTGGTTGACTTCTTTTAATGCCCAGACATTTTTCCATCAGAAACATGTGGGTTTAGTAAAATAAATATTTTTATATGGAAAATATAATTTGAAAGGATACTAAAACTGTATTTTTAATAAATTAACCTTCACAGAAAATTGAAGGAACTCCTGGTTTTAATCTGAGAACATAAGCACTCCCTTGGGGAAAAGCGAAGAAACTTAAAAGGTGAAAGGAAACAAAATCCAGAGAAGGAAAATGGAAAACTCAATAGCTGCATTGCTAAAGCGGCACTGGAAATTTATAGCGAGCAGGCTTTTGTTTATGAAGTGCAGAAGGTGGAAACAGTTGGTCCAAGTTTATACAGTAAGTCAGAGGATGAAAACCCAGGAAGGCTCTCCTCCTCTGTCAACAGCCACCAGAAGGAATCAGCTTCAGAACAGCAATGGTTGGAGCCAAAAGTGGTTTACTTGCTCTGTGCAGGACTGTTTTACATCAAAACCTGTAGTCACAGACTCTGCCATCCTAGTGGTATCATGCACATTCCCCAGCTGCAAACACTTATTCACTTGCACAAGCTGGTTAAGTAATTTCAAGTTGGTTTAAAACCCCCAAATGAAAGGTGAGTGAGCAAAGTGCTCCAACACCAGTCTTTAGTCATAGACTCATAGCATAGTTTGGGTTGGAAAGGACCTTAAGACCATCCAGTTCCAACCCCATGCCATGGGCTGGGACAACTCACACTATACCATATCACCCAAGGCTCTGTCCAACCTGGCCTTGGACGCTGCCAGGGATGGGGCAGCCACAGCTTCTCTGGGCACCCTGTGCCAGCGCCTCAGCACCCTCACAGTAAAGAACTTCTTCCTTACATCTAACCTGAACTTTAGTTTGAACCCATCACCTCTTGTCCTATCACTACAATCCCGGAAGAGTGTCTCCCCAGCATCCTTGTACCCTTCAGATACTGGAAGCTGCTCTGAGGTCACCATGCAGCTTCTCTTCTCTAGGCTGAACAGCCCCAACTCTCTGAGCCTGTCTTCGTACAGGAGGTGTTCCATCCCCTGATCATCCTCATGGCCTCCTCTGGACTTGCTCCAAAACTTCTTAACACTCAGAGGTAGCAATACAGAAATATTCAGACCCAGGCTGCAGGCCTTTTTTCTTACTCATTTCTTTGAGGGTTCATTTATGCTTGGTGGCGTTAATGAACTTGACTTGTCAAGACTCAAGCCTTTGGCTTCAAGCTAGACTACACACATTGCTAAGATAGTTCATGGAACAGTCTGCTTCAGAGCAAGGAGGCACTTTGAAAAGCATCAGAGTGCAAAGCATCTCCACAGGTTCCCTTTGTTTATCACCTCTCACGGGCTTCAGAGTATAGGGGCCAAGTAAACAAGAGTGTTACAAGCAACAACCTTTTTCTTTCAGCTCTGACATCTTTGTGACATCTATAACCCAAGCTCAGTCCTCCCTTGCTCTTAGAATAAAGCTACAAGAGGGACAAGATGCATTCTTAACATAAACACACCTTCACTAATATTAAAATCCAACCTTGTGAGGGCAACACTCCTCCCAGTGAGTCTAAACTAGCCAGATTTCCTCAGTTTGCAAGCCAGCCGATTAGAAGACAATTCTGCTTTGTACACAGCAAAACAGTAGCAGCAGTCAAGCACAACTGCTCAACTACCATCACTCCATCCAAGGCAAAACCACACAGATTTCTACACGATGATGATTCTTCCATTCATGGGAGTTCACAAATCCCACATGGCAGTGTTGAGAAGAACTGTAAATCTTGGTGCTTCTCCCAGAAATTACTATGCTTACAGAGAGCATGCTGAAGTGAAAGGATATTGTATTTTTCCTCCTTTTCTTAGGATTCTTTCTGGCTCACCCCTTACAGGACCAAGTTTCAACAAATCCAAGAACTTCTGACACGGCGATACCTCATTATCTAGCTCTGCCCTCAGGATCCTGAGGAGGATTTCATTACGAGCTCTGCCCCACAGCCCTACTGCTCAAGTTTCAAGACTTTGAATGGTGGCGTTTAAATACAAATTTCTGGAAGGGGGAAGAGAGGGAAGGAATCCAAATTAAAAAAAGGGGGTTTCTGCTCATTCAGAGACACTTTGCAAGAGATAATGAATTCTGAGTATCAGTAAATTTGCATAATTCAGCCACCCACTATCAGGCTGCTTAGCTCAAATTTGGCTATATATTTTCCCTTGCCAAACTGTTCCTGCAGCTGGCCCCTCACTTGGCAGAATCGCACTGCTATTCTGGCTGTAGAACACATTTAAGGGGAACACTTTGTTCCATCATGTCGAATTTATCCTCAGCAAACTCTTCCTTCCTGCTGACGGTGCCACCAGTACCAGAGCAGCCCCAGCCTCCACCCTGGCTCGTCCATCCTCCAACTCCACAGCTCTAAGACTCCATCTTTTCTTGGGAGTCTTGAACAATTGCCAGTCCTGTCAATGGAATCACATACCCCAAAATAACTCAACGGGCAGCATGAAAATGTTTAGTGCAGGAGTTACTTTATATAAAGTGGAGTGATGGAAGCTGCATTTAGAGGCTGTTCTCCAGCCTAAATTTGGGTTTCTTTAAAACTGTGATGAAGTTACATGCCTTTCTTCTGCCTCAGTTCCCTCAACACAAACCACATACAATAAAAATCCCTATGAAAAAAGCTGCCGGACAGGATTAATGCAGAGTTTTTTCTCCCCAGCTCATCAGGCCTGGAATCAGCTGTAACAACCTTCTCTTCTCTTTGTCCAAGTTATCATCTTCATAGAGCCACGGTGATAAAAAGGAAGTGGGAGATGCTGTCTGTAAAACCAGAACCCTGCAAGGGACAGAATCAAGATTTTGGTGGTTTGGCTTTTCTTTCATATTTGTGAGAGGTACCCATTAATTCCCCCTAGGAATCACCAAGGTCACTTATTGTTGCTCCTGAAACAAAGCTACAAGACAAAAGCTTAAATACCTAAGTGCTAGTACAGGGTTGCAGGCCTTTAAAACATCCAGCAGAAAAGTACAGTCAAGTACCCTGCTAAGTACTCCGCTCAGAGCTCCTTTACTAGACAAAGGCTTGCACTGAAAGGAAAGAACCAGATGTGTGTTGCACAGGAAAAGGAATATCACAACTTGTAACTTGCTTATACCTAACTTTACCGGAAGCTCATTAACCTTTCAGAGCTTGTTTTGTGGCTGAGCACTTTCTATGCTATATTATATTCTAGATAGAAAAGCACTCTCAAGTGAATTTAGCCTAATGAGAGAAGCCTGTGATGACACTTAAAATCACCCATTTATCTTTAGAAAAGAAACAGCATAAGAAAATTCACCATACTCACGAGTTTCCTTCAGGTTTGTTCTCCATGATAAGTTTAATCCCAGGCCAACTCCATTTGCTTTAACTTTGGTGGCTTTATATTGTGCTTGGTTGTTCCCTGGGAATCAGTTTTGAGATGCAACAACAGCTTGCACCCGAGAGCCATGGGAAAGTAGTTAACTCAGGGTTAACATCAGCTGGGTTCACAAATGAACAAGTGATTCAAACGTTAAAAGCTTCACATTCAATTCTCCAGATATATCAACATGGAAACTGCCTTAAAGTAATTTGCAGTGATTAATGCATGTTATGAGCTGGCAATGCCTAATGCAGGCATGTGCCAGATTTATGCCCGAATGGGAGAGAGAAAGGACACTGCTGTCAGGGAGAGACCTACCTGCTTGACACATATGAAAATATAACTCTTTTACTACATCATCACTACCTTTTCTGAGCCTGGCAGAATGCAGCCTGCCAGCCTGATGTCTCTAAACCAAAAACCTATTGAGGATGCAGTCTAGCTCCTACAGCAGTCAACTATTTTAACACCTCCATCGTTTCTACATTTGTGTTTCTTAGATGAAGGTTACAGTTGTACCATTCAGACTGGGATTTGTTCAGAGCTGAACTTTTAGTAAAATGGCATTTTTTCTTGTTAATATAGAGCAATAAATCTTGCTGCTGGGAATAGCATATTTGTCTTTCTCTGCTGAGAAATAACACAACCATGAAAGCAAATAACATCAAATTGAATATCTAGACTTCATATTCCCAGTTATAAGGAAAAATATCCCCAACAAACCAACTTTAAAGGAAGGCATTCTGCCAAACAACAGAATAACTACTAGCACTCTCTTACCTTGTGGATAAAGTCTCGAGTGAGCTCCAGGCCTAAACTGACTTGTAAATGCAGCACGGCTTGAGCTCAAACAAGCACCTTAGGAAAACACTTTGAGAAGTGCTTGAACTTAGTTTCATTACATATCATTGATGATGATTTGGGTTGATTGGTTTCTGAATGAAACCAAATGAGCTGAAACCATCCATTTAAAGTATTACTAGCTCCAGAAATTAAAGGTTAAGACCCTGAAAATCAGTGAGCTTGATTCTTGAAAGTGAGGATGAACAAGGTAAGCAGAAGAGCAGAAAGTGAAAAATCCAACTAACCTGATGCTGGGATCCTTAAATGGTGCAAACAGTAACTAGAGAAGTTACAGGCACTTTAAAAACATGACAGTTTAGCAAAGCACTAATGAACATATTCCTAATAAGTTTCAGACCAATGCTGGGTTGTTTGGAGACATTTCTAGTGAGAGCAAATGAGTCGGGACTTTGTAACTACAAAAAAGAAAGAAGTATTAAAGGAAATGTCCATATACACAAAGAGGCTGTGGGAAAACCCTTAATTCTGTCCCTAACTTTATGCTTAGGAACTCATAGAATTCATGTAAAGCATTTGTGCTACATTATTTTTTAGAATCAGAGAATAGTTAGTGTTGGAAAGATCCTTACAATCATCCAGTTCCAACCCCCTGCCATGGGCAGGGACACCTTCCACTAGACCATGTCTCCCAATGCTCTGTCCAACCTGGCCTTGAACACTGCCGGGGATGGGGCAGCCACAGCTTCTCTGGGCACCCTGTACCAGTGCCTCAGCACCCTCGCAGGGAAGAACTTCTGTGTAAGAGCTCCCCTGAACTTCCCATGTTTCAGTTTGAACCCATCATCCCTGGTCCTGTTGCTACAGTCCCTGAACAAGAGTCCCTCTCCAGCATCCTTGTAGGCATCCTTCAGATACTGGAGGTCTCCACACAGCTTTTCTTCTCCATGCTGCACAGCCCAACGTTCTCATCCTGTCTCCATACAGGAGATACTGCAGCCCCTGATCATCCTCGTGGCCTCCTCTGGACTTGCTCCAACAGCTCCATGCCCTTATGTTGAGGACACCAGAACTGCACACAGTGCTGCAGGTGAGGTCTCACGAGAGCAGAGCAGAGGGGCAGGATCACCTCCCTCAACCTGCTGCTCATGCCCCTTTTGATGCTGCCCAGAGCACGAGTGCTGTGTGCTGCAAGCATCCATTGCTGGGTCATGTTCACAAACCTCCATCTAGAGCAGGTCAGGCCAACAGACTTTCAAGATAGAGTCTCCTACTACTGTCACCCACCACTTTCTCTTGGATGCACTGGCATTTGTCCTCTTTATTGGTGCTGCAACTGATTGCCCTTCTGTTGTGGTGGGTGTCACCTCATCAGCCCCACAGAGCTGTGAAGTGGTTCTGGGTGGGGATGTCAGACTTTGGAGGAAGCCCCTTGCTTTTATCTGTCCTCTCTGTCCTCTTTCTATTGTTTCTTGTGACAACTCCCAACCCCTGCGTTAATGCACTCTACTTTTCCTGCATGTGCCATTGTGCCTCTGCGCAGCGGCTGCAGGTCCCCCAGGTTCGAGCCCAGAGCCTGCAGACCAGCCCAATCTCAGCTTTCTGCCCGTCTCCTGAGCTCAGCACCCCGCTGCAGGCACTCCTGCCCTGTGGCACACCATGTAGAACCCCGTCATCTCTGGGAAGCTCTGGTTGAAGCACAGGGAGCCCAGCGTTAACCACGTCTCTGCAGGCAGTCATCAGCTGTCATCTTCGAAGGACGAAAGGAAAGCAGCAGGCTCCTTTCCAGGGGGGTTTACAGCTCTTTATGGACAAGTGCCAAACGCAGGGATTCTGGAGCCTGTGGGGGTGAACAAGGAGCAGCAGACCCTTTATGAGTGTCATTAGGGTGTATGATGGAGGTGTCCACAGTGGTGGAGCTCAGCACAGGCAAGCGGGTGCAGGAGCAGGGATGCACCTCCCACACCACAGGGTGTCCTGGCCAAATCCTGCCTGGCCAAAGCCACTCCTTCATTGGCCTGTTTTTCATGGAGGAAATGGCTTCCAAGGCAAAACGCCATCAGAAGCAAACACCTAGCACAGTGAAAGTCTGAAAGTACCCCCACAAGCCAAAACCTCATGGGAGGTGCGGAGCTGTCTCACCTCCACCTGTAGCTACACTCCTCTCTGCTTCTCCCCTTCCACAACTTCACCGTGCTGCTGCCCTCTGCTACCCTGGGCGTCCTTAGGCACAGGAGGACACGTGTGTTGTCCTTAGTCCTGAGTGAGCACAGCCACTGCTCTGCAAGTTTGTCTGCTGTAAGGGTGACCAATGACATCTACACTTCAGCGCCCTTCTTGGCCACACACTACAAGCCTTTTACTTTGCTCATTATCAGTTTGCAGTAGGCAGCAGCCAGCATCTTGAGCTACCTTAGCTTGGACTTGTCCTCCCCAGGCCTCCAACAGAACTCTAAATTGAAGCAGAAACTTATCCCTGAAATAGAGTGCAGAAAAGCCTAATTCCCTTTCTCACACCAGAAACTTTGAGTGTTTCTTAAATCAGAAGCATCAAATGCTTTCAGCTCTATGCAGACTTTGATTCTCTTCCACAGCATTTCTGAAGCCTGCAGATAAAGCAATATTAAGATATCCTGCCAGAGCCATACAGCTTCAAACTGTATAAAGAAAGATGACTGTTTTTCAGCAGCCTATCTGGACTGCCTGGCTGGATTAAGCATGAGTAAACCCTTCTACCTTGCAGTGAAAAAACTTCATGTATTTGCACGTTCTCTGATGACCAAGGCACGAGCCAGCCCAGTGTGATCAGCTGAAAGCATTAATGTGCAATAATGTAAAAGCAGTCAAATACATCATTATCATGACTGTCACTCAGCAATAGCTGTGTAACATGAATACGGAACACATCAAAGCTGTCCTAAATAATTGGCACTATGCGTTTATATAGGACTAGGGTTGCATATTAAAACACACCTGATTTATTCTTCATAAGCAATGAGTATTTACTACTACATCTGTGTCAGATTCAAATCTCATTTTTTAAATGATTAATTGGTGTTTAATTAGCATGTATTACCATACTAGTTAGATACATCCTAGTTGTGAATGCAAATCTAATTCTAATAATTATATAACTAGTTATGCTTTCAAGAGCCTAATACATAATGCAGTGCAGACAGCTTCCCTTGCCAGAGAAAAACAGCATGTTACACAGAGAGTAACACTTAGAAATGCTTAAATCCTCTTTTCAAAATGGACTTTGGCCTAAAGAAATTTTTGGCTTCCAAGAGTGCGAAATGTATTGTGCCACTGCCATTCTAAAACCCTGCTACACAGCCCCACCAGCATTTTGGTTCCTGCTGGTTAGCACGTACAAAGCCACGTAAGACCACCAGACCGCTAAAACAGGCTGGCTGGCGCTGTACTTCCATGAGGATCCATGAGGATCCAAGGTGGGGTTATCCCTCCTAGCAGAGAATACCTATGTTTTACCTGCCCCTCAAGCTATTTAGGGTACAAGGTAAGGCTCTCTTTCAGCAGCCAAATCTCCCCTGATGCTGCTAGTGTCCCCACGTACCCCTCCTCTAAGCCCTGAAGAAGACAAAGAAATGCCAGCTCCTTTTCTGCTCTTCAGAAAAAAAATCCACCCCCTAATTGGTAGCTGTGAGGAAAAACCATCAGATCCAATTCTTTCCTCCAGCACCACCTCCCATCTTCTCTTTCCCAAGCCCCTCAAATACACAGGCCGCTGGCCCCGTTTGTGCCAGCTCAGAGATATTTCCATTTCTAGCTGTAGCTCAGGGTACAGGAACTCTCTTGCAATGCTTTATAGGACTCAGCAATAATCCTGCTTCCAAATCCACATACATCTCTTCAGCTGAATACACCCTGTGTGTCTCTAGAAACCTACAAAACCATATTTCTGCAGCTGAGGCCAAAGGTCTACAACTTCCTAGCTGTTAGGTGTGAGCTTGCAGCTCAGTGAGAGGCAGAGGGTACCAGAGCCACCAGCCTCAGCGCACACCAGAGCATCCCACAGCTGTAGTTAATGGGGAAAAAGAGGCTGCATTTGTCAGTTTGACAAAAACAACCCCAAGATGCAGCATTTTCTCCAAGTTCAATGACTCCCCACACAGACCTTCCTCTCTCCTGTGCAACACTCCCGCAGCCCTTTATCCAGATCTCTTTGCTTCCCACCAGCAAGAACAAAAAGCCCGAAGCTATTCAGCTGCACTGACCAGGCTTTTCGTCCCCAGACTCTGACTGTGTGAGTGATGTTTATCTTTCATTTCTCCTGTTGAGCCCAGCGCAGGAAAATCCCCCTGAAGATAAATCCCCTCTTTTTAAATGCTTGATTTTAATGGAAGTAGCTTTTAGTCAAAGATTTGCTGATCGCTCATGGTGAATAAAAAAGCTTTTGGTTTATAAACAATTGCGTTTGTATTACCTGGTTTCTCTTTTTCTCATGCCTCACTCTTTATCTTGTAGAGGTTACTAAAGGGGCTTCTGTGAGATACTGTCAAAAGAACCATTTGATTTTCCTTGTACAATGCAGCCACACAACTCCGTAACATCACTGCTGGAGTCGTCCTGATAGTTATTACCAAATAAACACCTGATTTACAGAAGGAAGGATGACAGAAGGTAGGAGAGCTCTTTATGGGTCCCACACTAGTACCATACCAGTCACCCAAACGGGGAAAAGGATGTTTCACCCTATTTTGGCATGGCTGAATGAATGCAACTGACTGCAAATAACAGTCTACCATAGAGACACCTTCTTCACTTCAAGCCCACTCCCTGGGGAATCGTGCATCCACAGAGGGTCTCTGCTGGGGATGCCTGGACAAGAGCAGTGCCCAGGACTATCAAACACACACACATACCCCCTTTTGTCAATCCTAAGTAAATTTTATATTTAAGGGAAGCATTAACATTTCATGTTTTGAGAGCAAATACATACAAATTATTGCAGAGAGTTAAAGCAAAGGCACAAATTCCCACCAGGAAGCAAGGAATAGTTTTACGGCTGTGAAGCTTTGTGGAGCCAGGAACATGCCCACTGCCATGTGAGCTGATCATATGGCACAGCAGATTTTGATGTTCTCTTTGCCATATGTCACATACTTCAGAGCACTTGTGCAAGCTGCCAGGAGACAAGAAAAACATACTATTTGTGGGGGAAAATCACATATTCCATTTTCTAGACAAAGTGTAGGGGCCTCAGTGCTGGGCTGTCTTCAGTAATAAAAGTATTAGTGGTTTTGCATGAATATGCTGGTCTAGTCCTAGGCTGATTGGTGAAGAATTGTAAGTGTACCTGGCAATCCTCAGCCTGCAAAAAACTATGCCCCTGGTGATTCGTTCTTAAATCTTTGAGTTTATGAACACTGATTGTGTGCAAGTTGCCATGAAAGGAAAAAAAGGGTCCAAACCCCTCTCCGATAAACAAACAGATCCCTGTGGTTCCACTGTTCCAGGGCTCCTGTTGATCCTCATCGTCCACCAGCTGCCACGGTGACAAGCAGGTGAGTCCCTGAGGAACAAACCACTCTGGGTCAGTGCGACTGAGGAGCCGGCAGCAGCTGGTGGGCTTGGCTATGGCACTGTGCAGCTTCTCCAGACACTGAACAAACACCTCTGCCCAGGGCAACACTCAGGGGCTCAGGCATCACATCACTGCAGCAGCCCAGGGTGGAAAAATTACTGTTGCAGTGCAGTTCTGAAGATAATTTCAGGACTGGAAGTAGAGCACTCGGAGTAAATCCTCTGCTCCATTTGGTCAGGGCTTTTAAAATCAAGTTTAACGTGGATCTAAGGAGCGACAAAGTCTGGGGAAAACTCTGGGGAAAACTAGAACAAAGATGACTTCATTGCTCTCACTAAAGCCTATGGAAGTACCCACACAGCTGGAGTTTTCACTGGCTAAAATCCCCTTTCAGCAGCAACGTCTGACAGTGATTGACTCTGACACATACCCTCAAATAATTAAGCTAAAAACCCATTAGAATCAAAATATAACAAATGGTTCTTGGCTTCTCTGAAGGCACTAAAATCTGGGGGGAAAAGTCAGCTCACAGATAAAACTGGCAGCAGTCAGAGTCCCTGCACGGTGCTGCAGGGCTTCTGCATAGTCCCCTTGCATGCGTAACACACACACCTGCACCAAGAACCTCTCAGAGGAGTTTAGGAGGAAGAAACCCATAGGAGGAGGTAGATGATGAGGAAAATGATAAAGTGGAGGCAAGAGGGTGTGAGTCACATACATGGCTATCTCCTCACCCTGACAGCTGTGCCAAGAGGCAGAGCAAGAGCTTTCACTGCTTTGTAATGCCCTGAGTGTGGCTGCTGCTGGAAGAGGCTTAAATAATCCCCCTCAAAATGGATGCTGCGATGCCAACCTCCAAGGCGGAATCACCGCTCAGTTCAAACACCCCCAAAGTCTGAGCCTCTGTTCAGAGGAAAGGACATTCGTTCTTGTTTAGTTTTTAATCACTGGCTTCCTACAAACCCCACTGAATTCTAAGGCAAACTCCCTGTGATTCAAGTGAGCTCTGAGCCAGACACTAACATGATGCTTGCCTGGGAATTGTTTCTTTGACAAAAGGAGATTCTTTGGGCTTCCACCCTTTTCTCACATCTGTCAAGAGTTTTTACACAATTTTTATCAAACCAAGATGAAAAAACCTCCGTTTTCCTTTTAACCGGCGCTCCAAAGCAGGGCAGGAGTTTCCCTCTCCACCATCCTGGCAGCAGCTGGCTCCTCCCCATCAGCTCCTCTTGTGGTCGCTCGTATAAAATGCAGACTCTTCACTTGAAGGTAATTTTTCTGTGCGGACAAAGAAATACGACAGAAGTCAGGAAATAATGGAGGGTTTCTAATATAAAGCCCTTTATTAACAAAAGACCGAGCGGCTGGGATGAAAGCATGCTGTAGGTTCTGCATACTCCTCCAAGTGGGGTTTAGACTGTAGAAAGAGATGATCCTTCTTGGGGGGGAAAAATTGGCAGATAAAAACGCTATAATTTTTCCATCAGTAGAGTGGGATATTTAACGGGACTAAAAGCCTTCCTACCATGAACTAAAACAAATCAAGTACCGAAAGCAACACTGCACTGAGTATGCTACTTCCAGAGCTTCTTCAGCCACATTAAAGGTACCCCAGATTGCCAAATCAGAGCCACTGCTGTCGCTGGCAGTACCTGTGCTCTTCGGATCAGATCTCTGCCAGCTGTTTGGCACCATCCCTGCAACACATGGGACTGTGAAGATCCTGGTTTGCATAACAACAAAGAGCCTTTCCAGGAGCCAGTACTGTCTCCTTTGTATTCACGTGCATGGAGAAGAAGGATATTGGGCTTTGGGTTTTTTTTTTCAGTGTATAACTCTGTGGTTTAGGTGGGGAAGAAAGAGTTCAAATCTAAGAGTAACACTGGTTTGAGTTTCCACAGGAAATGACTTGGGGTTATTAACGTGTATTTTTTTCCATTGTAAAATGATCTCAAATGCTCTAACACAAGAAGATCCTAAAATCCCTGCCAGAGCCCTTACTGATGAAAGTTACTGTACTCGCACACAGTTTACACTGTTCCTTTATTGCACAAACCAAGGACAAAGCCTTTGATCTCTTGTTTGCAATTATATGGAAGTGGACCCAGGAAGCCTGAGGGTGCCTTCCTATGGCAAGCATGCAGTGTGCCACTGGCCAGATTCTCCATGGGTGCAAATCCATGTGGCGTCTCAGACCTTCTGCTGGCAGTGACTCTACTCCTCACACGTGGCAGCAGGAACAAGAGAGCAACGCACTTGCTCATGAACGCTGTGATTAAGAGGTACCAAAGCAGGTTCCTCCTATGTTATTTATATCTGGGAGGGCTTTTAAAAACCCACTCAATTACATTCCTGAAATAACACCGCCTGAACCCTGTTACAGAGTCTTCCTTAGAGATTTTGGAGAGCATTCAGATTCTCCTCAGTGACTCCTCCAGTGCTAGGATGCTTGCCTCTTAAACATCAGAGTGGGGAGAGAGAGCTTGAACTTTAAATTACAGTATAACTGTAAAGCCAAATTGAAGGACATATTCAACTGCGTAAGACAGATAAAAACACGCGTATTAACAAAAAGCTTTCGGAAGTGGTGGATCAAATTTGTTTTTGCTTCTAGCTTTCTCAGACTGAAGCTATTCCACTGAGATTGGTGGGTTATGCCGTGCACAGCCCACGGTTTTAAATAAACCTCTGCACCAAGTGACCCTTGTTCAGAAACAATTTTGAAGAAAGATGAAGGCTTCTGCATATTATTGCAGAGCATAAACATGGTTCCAATGAGATTCAGTTGCCAAGCTGTAGAGATTATATGTTAGTGCGTTAGTAACTCGAGAAAAGGCTCTATACGGCACATGCTATTGAGTTAAGCAATGCAGCCAAACCAGTCTCTGGGCATCCTGTGGGATATTATACTGCAGTTGCTTTCGATACCTCTCTGTCATCCACTTCCACTACAACATTACATTCCATTTACAGGCTCTGAACTAACAGATGATAACTTTGATCCTTTAAGTTTAGG
The DNA here is from genome assembly GCA_024733675.1 of Psilopsiagon aymara. NCBI lineage: Eukaryota > Metazoa > Chordata > Aves > Psittaciformes > Psittacidae > Psilopsiagon > Psilopsiagon aymara. The sequence continues at coordinate 47,627 of JANRGW010035887.1, forward strand.
CTTAAGAAATAAATGCATGGATCTCATCTGACAGCACATGTTTGGGATCTAACAAACCTCACCCTTGTGCTTCTCAATCTCTGCTTATCTCACATGGATGCTGTATCAAGGACTTTCTGAACTTAGCAAAAGTTGAATGCTTTCCTGATGCTTTGCCAAGTGACCGGTCACGTCTTTTCACTTCCTGCCCAGTAGGATCCCAACAGGAAAAGCACTGGTCACACAGTGACAGGGTGCAAGAACATCACAAGAAACAGCAGTGCTTACCTGTCCAGGCAGAGCAGCACAACTAAAAGCAATCTCACAAAAAAGGCTGGATCTGTGCATCAGTGTGCTCTCAGCTGACACAAAGGCAGCATTTCACATGTTCCCTACCTTGAACTGCAAAATTCTCTCTCAGCGATATTTCACACTGAAGGCACTCCAGGAAGACAACAGCTTACAATGACAAACCCTAACAGGGAAGCTCTGCCTCCTCACACCCACTGCCTCTCTTCCACCCAGCCAGCACTTTAGTTTTGAAGCCTGTCACGGCTGAGCAGAGCAATGAGAGCCGCCTTTCAATTTGCCAAGGTAACAGCTTCCAGATGCCCACCACAGATCCTCTGACCTTCATAACAAAACAATAGAGTACTAGCTATTCACTGAGGAAACCAAGGGCCTTATGAAATAGACATTGGACATGGCTACTCAAAGAGCCCTCATCATGTGGACTCCTATTATCTACTTCCGAATAAGCAATTTTGTCAGCAAATTCTAAAATTAGGCACTAAGCACCTGAAAAAAAAAATAAATCCTATTCAAAGCAGACAATAAATCACATAAAGGAGCTATATCTTAAGATGGCTGGGCATGGAACTGTTGGAACATGTCCAGAGGAGGGCCCCAAGGATGATCAGGGACTGGAGCACCTCCTGTATGAAGATAGGATGAGAAAGTTGGGGCTGTTTAGCCTGGAGAAGAGAAGGCTGTGTGGAGACCTCAGAGCAGCCTTCCAGTATATGAAAGGGGCCTATAGGGATGCTGGGGAGGGACTCTTCATTAGGGACTGTAGTGACAGGACAAGGGGTAACGGGTTCAAA
>JANRGW010035889.1:0-26877 GCA_024733675.1 Psilopsiagon aymara
AAGACAGTCTGGGTTATTCCTGCTTCAGGTAAAGGCAAACCCACTCGTGGGATTGCTTTTGCTCAGGGACCTGGATAAACTTGGTGGGTAAAGCGGGAAGATGGGGAAGTCTGGTGTATACCTCAACGGGATTTGATTTTAGGGGAAAACAGCCAATAGACTCAATTGTATTCTGTTGCCTGCTATGCAGCACTTTTATAGCCCACCAACTAGATGGCTTCAGGTCACCAGCAACTGGCATTGACTTCCCCCCAGCCATCATCCCAACAAAGAATGAACTTTGATGAAACCAGACGAGTTCTGTGGTAAAGGAACGAACAGCATCAGCATGCAATGATCCAACACTGCACACAGCCTCTCCTGCTCTGAAAGACTGTTACAAGAGATGGAGCCTGACATCATGGACCAGATGGACTCAGCAGCTTTATAGGGATCAGTCCATGCACCAAGGAATGATCCTCTCTCTCTCTCTCTCTCTCTCCCTCTCTCTGTATGTATATATGTATGTAAATAAGAGAGATGGTATAATGAAAATGTGGGATCTGAGCATGACATGAATGGTATGGAATAAGGGGTGGATACTGTCCTGGGTTCAGCAGTAGCATTCATTTTTCTCCTTAGTAGATGGTGCAGTGCTGGGTTTTTGACTTTCAGCCTGGAAACAGCACTGATAACACCGATGTTTTCAGTTACTGCTCAGTAATGTTTACTCTGACCAAGGACTTTCTGAGTCTCATGCTCTGCCAGGAAGGAGGGGAAGCCAGGAGAAAGCAGAGACAGGACACCTGACCCAAACTGACCAAAGAGGTATTCCATGCCCCAGCACATCATACCCACTATATAAACTGGGGGCAGTTACCTGGAAGGGACCACTGTTTGGTCAGGCTGGATATCAGGTCAGGCAGGAGGTGAGCGGTTGTACTCTCTTCCCTTGTTATTTCCCTCATTGGTATTATTATTATTGGTGGTAGCAGCAGTGATTTGTGTTATACCTCAGTTCCTGGACTGTTCTTATCTCAACCCATGGGAGTTACATTCTTTCGATTCTCCTCCCCATCCCTCTGGGAGCTGGGGGGAAGAAGGGGGAGGAGTGAGAGAGACTGCATGTTTTTCTTGGAGTTATGACTGGGCTTAAGCTGTGACACTGACAAACTAGCACTACGAAAAAGTAAGCAGGACATTAGTGATCAGCTGATACTCTGATGAAGGCAGTGTTAGTTTTTAATAGTGATGGTAATGAGTTAATGATTGCTTATATGGCAGAACAATATATTCAGATGTATATGGTCTTCTATGCTGTGTGATGTGATGAGTTACTGCAAGTGTCTGCCCAGAATAACCTCAGATCCTGCACAGTCTCCTTCAGAAAAGCCATGTACAGTGGGGTTTGCTCTCTTAAATGTTCTGGGGACTTTCTCGTGTGTTTTGATGCTTCCTCCTAATTGTATTGATGATCTTGCAATGCAGATAATGCAGCATTTATTTAATAAATAAATCAGTCTCCCTCTTTTTGGTTTCATAGCTATTCAGATGCCATAGCTGCATAGCGTATTATATTGCAGGATAATATTTTTTCCCTTCTGTAATTGAATAGTTTCAAAATGCAGAAATGGCACTCCATTTATTTGAAATGTTTAGAGGAAAATTAATTGGACTATTTTTATGATTGGTCTTTTGTGTCATGATCTTATTTTTCCCTAATTTATGTAGCTAGAGTAAAAGGACCAAAACTGAAAAAAAAACCAAACCCTGTCTCATTTGAATTGCTGATATTTCTTTTATAGAGGTTTAAGTTAGGATTTTGTAATTTCTGCTTTTGGAGCAGGAGACAGAGAAGGTCATGCAGGAGAATTTGAAATACGGAGTTTCTTTTGCGCTGTTGTAATATCAGGGCTGCTTTGATCTCCCATGGTGAAATGTAACGTGCTGAGAAATGAAAGGCTGCTTGGAAGACCAAGCAGGGCTTTTTTCCCCACTTAAATATCTTCAGGCAGCTAGCTGTATGAGAGTGGGACCTTCCAGAGAGAGCGGGGCAGGGTGTGGAGCACAGGTAGGATATGTCATTAGGGGAATTTGAGTGATGAAGGTCAGCAGAACCTTTCCATAACCCCAAACAAAGGTTGTGACCCCCAAGTCATGGTGGGGTACCATCCTCTTTGAGGCTGCAGGATTGCTCCTGGATGAAGCCGAGATGTGGAAAGCTGTCTTTGGCGTCTTTCAAAGTATACAATTTGTTCTGCACAGTGGTGTTTACTAACCCAGGTTAGAGATCACATGCCAGGCTGAGCTGGGAGTTTGCAAATGGTAGTTCGGGAAGTTGATAAAGAAGTAGATATGGGCGCACCACCTTCAATACCAGCTTTGAAGCCTTCTCCTGAGCTCTGTTTTTCTCCCTGGTGCAAGCAGCATGTGTGGATGTGGGAGGTTTCTAGAGGTGATACTGCATTTACTTCAGCAGCCCCAAATTTAGGGAGGAAAAGGTGGGTACCTGGCAGTTAATGACTGCCCGGCCAAGTGTGTTTGTCCATAAAGCATGAAGTCTTATACTTTGTTTTGCTTGTAGTGAGCAGCTCTGGTTTGATGTAATCCATTTAAAATGGTGGCAGTCTCCTCTTTTTTTCTTTCTCTCTCTTTCTTTCTTTCTCTCTTTTTCTTTCTCTCTTTTTCTTTCTCTCTCTTTTTTCCTCCTTTTTTTCCCTCCTTTCTTTCTTTTTTATTTTTTTTCTTTTTTCTTTTTTTTTTTTCCCTTGTTTTTCTTTCTTTTTTCTTTCTCCTTTCAGTTGTAAAATAGAGTATTTGAAGCAGATAATTATCACCTACTTGTGGTGCTACCCTTTTCCTTCTCTCTCCTTGTGTGGAGTACTTGAGCTGGGTCACAAAGGGACTGGCCACCTCTTCAACTGCTTCCTGGCATCACCATGATGCTGAGCTTCATCAAGAGGTCACCAAAGGACCCTTTTTTGACAGCAAGAACTTGTTATCCAGGGAAACACTGTTATCTTCTGCAATAAAATGCCGTTTGTGGGTTGGAGTTTGGGTTGGTTTTTTTTTTGCTAATAGCCTTCTTACAGTCACAACTGCTGGAGAAGTTAAGTAATCCAGCTCTAAGGAGACTGAGGCAAATGAGGCTTTTGGAGTGCTGCTGCCTTGGCCCTGTGAGCTTGCTCTCCTGAGTGGCCTTTGCTTGTTTTTGGCAGCAGTGCTTGTTGATAGGAAGTGTTGTCCTCTAATAAATGGGAGATAGCAGATAAGAGCATGTTAATAGTGGAAGGTGCCGCATAAAAAAACAAACATGAGAAGCACTTTGGGGACTGTTGGCCGTGTTTCCCTTCCTGTGTGGACTTCGGTGTGCTGCTGGGCTACACAGTTCATGGATAGCACAAAGAGTGTTGAGAAGTTACTGTTAGCTCTGAGGGTAAAATCAGATTATGGAACAATGCCTCTACACTTTGTTTTGGTTTCTTTTTAGCTGTAGTAAGTGTATTTTATAATTGAAACATCTGGCATGATAGAATTTTTTGTCTTCTAAGCACCTAATGCTCATAGTTAGTGAAGGGAGTCAGACCTTCTGCTTGTGGTAATGCCATGTTCCCAAATTTCACATCTCCTTGTGCAGGTCAGAAAGTCTTGTATAAATAGTGAGAAATAAACTGAAACCACGCTGCTTGTTTGAGCTATGGGCAAAAAAAAAAAAAGAGACTTCATGCTGTAACTCAGCTGGAGAGAGTGGGTTTCAAGCATTGCTAGGTGCTTCCTCTATTAGAAATTTTGGAGTATAAGGTTGTACAGAGTTGTGGGTTTGAGACGTGAAAGCTGTGTATTTGAGCATACAGTGTAATTAGCAGTATAATTAGCCTTCTAATTAATGTGAGCCTTGATATTTGACATCCAAAATAGTGTACTGGTGGTTGGGAAGAATAAATGTCACTGTTACGGGGTTGCACTGTGTCCCTAATGACTGCACTGAGAACTGCTGGTCCGGATACTACAGCTGGGCTGCCATAGGGATCTGAACGAAATACATAGGGCTGGGATGTGTGCTATTAGGAGAATGATGTAGGCACACTGCCATGGAGATGGAGGTTAAATCACTGTGGCCTAATGCGGATTGGCATTAAACCTTGCCAAATTAAATGTTGAACCTTTCCTCTGTCAGAGGTTGCATTAACCGATGGTGTAATTAAGAAAAAACAGTAATTTTGCTTTGAGACAGAGTTGAGAGGCGTCTTGTACCTTGAGTTGCAGGAGTGAGTATGCGAATGCCTGTCGCATTCAAGTGTTCATACTCACAATTTCTTTCCAAAAAAGGGAGAATTAAGTCTAATGCCAAGCAGAAGTTCCTGCTGCAAAATGCTGTGGCCTAAAGAAGTGGAGGGAGAAGATGGAGTATGGTTAAAAAGAAAGGTAAAACCACTCTTTTCATTAGTGAGGTGTCAATGATAATTGGCTGTTCAGTGGTACTTTAGCGGTATCAAATGGGCATAAGGTCAGACTGTGCAGGTTTCTGCTTTTCCTCATCAGAGAAGATCTTTGAGAAGGTAGTTTTCATGCTGGGTCTTGCCTTTTTTCTGCCTCTTCTTTCTAGTAGTTTGGAGCCCTGCTAGTTGGAAACTTGTCCTAAATGAGATTGTTTTGAATCTGGTGCTATGCTTTTATTTGTTTGGTTTTCTGCTGAAGGGAGAGATGTCATTCTTTAACCAGATCCTTCACTTAAAAGCAAGCATAACATGTCTTTTGAGCAGAGGTGATAAAGAGAGTTGGAGGAGGTTAAAAATCAATCACTTTCTTATGCATTCCTATGTCTGTCTTTTGTTTTAACATGGAGGGAGCTGGAATGTAAAATGGGCATGGTAAAAATCACTTCCTTAAGTAGATGAGCCATTTAAACTAGATTTTGCTTTTGCTTATTTATTTGGCCCTGCATCATTCATTCTCACCAGTGAAGCCTATTGGTCTGGAGAGGGCAGGAGCTCCACTGTAACAACTGTGCTGATGTGATGGCCCAGACCTTTGCCGGCTTTAGTGTTCCTCTTGATGCTGCTTTTTTTTTTTTACCTTTTGGAAAGCTCCTTTTTGCTGTAGCTATTTGGTGTCATGTCAGCAAACCATGCAAGACCAAGCGCCTTGGCTGTGGTGACTTTGCTGTGCTGGAAAGAAATGGCTTGGGATTTGTGTTGGGGTGAGCTGTTGAGAGTACCTAATCCTTTCTGTGCCTGGTGGGCACAACTGATGCTCTCGATGGTGGAACTAACACAAATGCGTGCATGGGGATATGAGGGAGAGCATCCATTTTCTTGGGCTATACCAGTGTCGGGGGATAAACCCCATTTTTGTGGGCTGGAGGAGCACTGTGAGAGGGAAAGAATCTGTTTTCCTGGGCTGAAGGAGCAGACTCCGTGGAAGTGGCAATCTGCTAGTGGGGTTAAAATCAGCTGGTCTGAAGGAAATCTTTAAGTAGAGCTAGACTCCAAGGAACCATGTTGTTACTGATAATCAAGCCCAGGCTCCATGAAGATGGTCTCAGCAACTGTGCTCGTCCTTTCATCTTTCCAAGATGACCCAAGCACTGTGATGGTTGATCAGATGTCACAAAAACTTCCCAATTTAATGGCGTGGCCCTGATGGCTGCGGTGTCAACCTGAGCTCTGCCAGGAACAGCCCGTGTGGGTGTTGTGTGACTTGACAGATTGAAGGGGCTCTTTCAATTAATGCTGCATCATGGTTCACTTTCAGTAATGCAGGACATGTCAGCGGTTTTGTTTACAAGACTGTGCTCTCCTGGTTTAAGTCATTCCTGACAAAAGAAAGTTTAAATGCTCACGTTGATTCCATGCTCTGCAGGTGAAAATATCCGCATGTGGCAAAGATGAGCAGGTTTTTCAAAGCGGCCTATAGTATTTAAAATTCTTTTAACATCTCAGCCACTAAGCCTCCAGACCTTGGACCACTGCTTTTAAGCATCTGTAAGTCACAAATAAATTTAGAAGATAAAATGCTGGAGGCTGTTAGTTCTCTCAGTGCATGCTTTTCTTATTATTTCTTTTGAGGAAAGCACACTTACTAAATTTGCCCTTTGTAATATTTAGAGATTGATATTCACAGATTTGGCCTTTCTAAAAAGCATTTTGGGTTTTGTAAAGAACATTATGGCTTAGAAGCAAGATTTCTGGAGATATTTTCATAAGTCTTCTCCCTGTCACTGAATAAACTACCCAACAATACAGTCCTTAACAACTTGGTATGTGGTGCACATAAGAAACTAAGACACTTTCTAGTTTTAAAGTACAAGCTTGAAAATAGTGCGGGGGAGGTTGTGGATTTGGTCTGTGTGTTTTCTTTTTTTGGAAAGCCAGGGTTTTAATAAATATAGTTATTTTTTTTCACTTTCTTAAGGACTTAAAATGAGCCGTGCTTCCTTTGAAAGTTTTTTGAAAAGGATAATTTACTTTTTTTCCAAAAAAAATTGGAATATTTTGTATTAAAAAGTCCCAGTATTTGGGAAAAAATGTGGAAGGGAAAAAATTAAATTTCATAGAATCACAGAACAGTTAGAGTTGGAAAGGACCTTAAGATCATGTAGTTCCAACCTCCCTGGTTGAACACCGCCAGGGATGGAGCATTCACAACTTCCCTGGGCAGCCCATTCCAGGGCCTCGCCACCCTCGCAGTAAAGAATTTCTTCCTTGCATCCAATCTAAACTTCCTCTGTTTAAGTTTTAACCCATTATGCCTTGTCCTATTGCTACAGTCCCTGATGAAGAGTCTTGTAGGCCACTTCGGATACTGGAAGGCTGCTATGAGGTCTCCATGCAGCCTTCTCTTCTCCAGGCTGAACAGCCCCAACTTTCTCAGCCTGTCATATTTATGATAATAATACCATTTCAATTCACCATAACACATCACAAAAAGTTGCGTACTTGATGACTGCATCACCGTCTTCTGTATTGTTTCAGACTTCTGTCAGATAGTTCAGCTCATTAGTGAGATTTCTTTCACTTTAAAACTCCTTTACATGTCAGATATATTGGAGTTAATTGGCTTCTGTATCATGTTCATCTGCAGTGGATCTACCAAAATAGTCTAGGTGATTGCTCTGCTCCATCTGGTTATTATATTGCTTCTTGCAATATCCTCATGCCATGCTGTTCTGGCTGGCTATGGCTGAGAAAAAACTTGCTGGAGGTTCCTGAAGATCTGCTCTGTCGTACGTTACCAAATTGTCAGGGACTCACTTGACAAATTGAAAATTATCCAAATGCTTTTCCAAGCCAGAAGTAGCCTGGTATGATGTCTATGCATCATACCAAAGAGCTCTTTTTAGTTCCTTAAGGTGACTGACTTCAAATACTTCTTGGATTATTAATAGTGCCCTAATAAACCTGGAGAGTGATCCTATAAATTTCTACATGTTCGGGGGTCAAGCAGTGAAGTCAATATTAATTAATAGACAAATGCAGTGTTTTATTTCATGTAATCAGCCTCCTGACAGTCAGAGCAGTCTTGGAGGTTAGTTACACTCAAAGAGTGGGAGCAGTGCCAGAGCATCCCATGCTCTGTCGTTATAAAATAGCAAATAACCTCGAGCTGTTGTGTATATTAGCTGCTGATTTTATACACTGCCTGAAATGCTCAGTGCCCTCTTGTAAGGGGTGCTGGGAGTGATGTTCTGGTGGACCTCATGGTGGTTTCTCCTTGCCGTTTCCACCAGCTTTTGGTGCAGGAGCATTGCAAAGCAACAGAAAAAGTTGGCTTCATCATGAGGTCAGGGAGAGGTGCAAAGATCTGGTATCAGGGTGTCCCAGGGTAGTTGGTCACTTCAGTGGCTTCCTGGTGGCAGCTCCAAGGCAGAAGGTTTCAGGGAGAAAAGAAGGATATGTGGAGAAACTCCACACTCTTAGTACAGATGGAAAAGGAACGGGGCTCCAGGGAAGAGGATGACCCTGCTGTCAACTCTAGTGTAAATTAAATAACTTCAGAATTGTTTAATATGCACTGCTGGGGATCTTTCAAGGATTAAATTTTTTTGTGGAGGAGTTGTGTTTGTGTACCTGAACTGTCAAGATTACTGTGTTCAGAAGCAAATTCATTTATTTGAAGGAGTGATTTGTAGATTATTCTTCCTCTCAATAGCTATCTGCAGTTTCTGGAAATTCCTCATGAACTCTTCTCCTTTGCCTGGCTGGCAGTTGGCATCACCTGGATTTGGCTGTAGTTTAGAGACATCCTTGCTGGACAAGAGTGGGTGATACCTAAAACTCATTGCAGGATGTTTGATAATTGAAAGCCCATCTTGTCCAGAAGTTCTACCTTCGTTCATTTTCACATTAGCTTGAAACTGTAGCACAGCCCATATTCCATTTTTTACACACAAAAGGGCTGAGAGAGAAGAAAGGAAAAAAAAGAAGAAAGAGTATTTTCCATGCAGATGTGTGGATTCCTCTTAGCTGAGGGTATTTGACAGTGCAAAGATGGATGCTTCAGCCAGGTATTTATATTTTCTCCTCAGTCTGTTAGAGTGAATTAGGATACCTTTTGGCTACCTTCTCCAAGCATCAGGCTTCTTATTTATGTGTGACATGTCACTTTAGTAATTATATTACTTTATAACCTTACGGGGCTGATGAAAAGTGTTCTCCAGCATGAGGAGGATTCATGTGTGACGAGACCAGGTTGGATCCACAGTGCTCTTATCCAGCCCTGTGCCATACTTGATTCTTGGGGAAGAAAAATAAGGAAATTGCAGAGATTTGTGGCCAGTTAACCCAGGCAATGCTTCATTTTTGTGGAAGAAAAAAAGATTTGTGGCTAGTGAAAGGTCTACTACTGCATTTTTAAAATACCATGTATATGCACATGCATGCATAAATACAATACGTGAATATAAAATAAGCATGTATTTACTCTCAGCTACTGAGGGTGCCTAAGTGTTTTAATTTGATTTAAATACATTTTGCCTGTCATCTTACTGCAGCTGCAGTTGCAGTCTCCAGATTGAGGTTGAGTGATGTCGCTCACTGAGCAGCCAAGTGGTGGCCTTGCAAGGTGGTAGGGCCACGCAGGTTGATGTTTTTAAAGGAAAATTTCTCTCTTCATTTTTTCCCACTGTTAAAACAGATCAATTCTCACTCAATTAACATGAAATTTAGATTGAAGTCTTCTTGTGTTACAGTTTTGGCCCCTGTTTGGTGGAGCATGTCTTGCAATTCTAGTTTAGACCCATCATATATTTATATGTAATATTTTAATGTCATAGTTAAGGCCTTTGCTGAAGGGTATGGACTAAAGCATGTTGTCTGAATACTCTTGGAATAGGGGTTTTTAATAACATTCACCAGATGTTCAGCAGCCTATTTTTGAGGGGACATATGTAGATGGAGAGTAGAAGAAGCAGCACTTTTTGTCATGCTCTGCTTTTCCGTCACTTAAGGACACAGTTGTTTATCATTCACATTTCTATATCTAGATACAGATGAAAATAAATGTTCCTGGTTTTAACAATTTTGTTGAAAAATGATTTAAATTGTTTCTCAGAGCTTGTGCTTTTCTTCTATGAGCCATTCTTATCCAAGTGTTTGCTAAAGGAGATGTTAGGCAATAACATTACTTGCCTGCCTATTCTGCTTCTATTCAGCCTTTTGACATTGCTGCCATCTCAATGTATGAAGTTCTTAAAAGCAATGTGGGCTTCTACAGCTATCGCGAGAAGAGGCTGTAGGGTTGAAGGAGTTGTGTTTCTGCCATCTTCTTGACAAGGTGTTTTCTCCCATCTGGACTGTTTGGGGCTCAGAGGTAAAAATCTCAGCTGCGAGATAGAGCTGCAGAAGGGATTTCCCCCTGAGTCAGCCCTCCAGTGACCTATCCAGCAAGCCTCTGACCAATGGGGCATCCCAGTGCTGGGCCAATACTGTGTACTTTTACAGTTGCTGCCTTTTTTCTGTGTTTGTTTGTTCTGTTTTGTTTTTAAGTGGTGTTTTTACTCCATTTCTGGCTGTAATGGATTTTGTGCAGTTGAGGAGATAAACTGAGAAGCTCCACTCAAACATACCTTGTTGACAGCCTCTCCTTTGCCATGGGAGTGCTTTCTTTTGCTGGCTATACGTGGTTTTTAGTGGCTGAATTTCCAGTGCGTATTATTGAGCCCATGACAAGTTTTTTTGTTTGGCAAAGCATGTGTGCACACAGCACCAAATTGCCCAGCTAGTCAGTGTGTATAGATCTCAGCTGTAAAAATATAATACCATCTCAATATCTTGGCAGGTCTCAGCCTTAGAGCTGGTTTCCAAAAGAAGTCAGACCCCTTGCATGATTGTTGGGTTTAGTTGATATCTACCCAGGCACCTCCAAGTTTGTGAGCAGGTGTTGGAGTTTGGTCCTACATCCTCCTTGTTGTACATCCTCCTTGTTGTTTTTCTACCAAGTGCTAAGAGGCTTCAGGTGTGATGCTGAGGATGCTGAGACACCCTTTCTCAAAATGAGTCCCTCCTGTATGTGCAGGGGAGCTTGAGTGCATGTACAGAGATAGGGTTTAATGCAACTGCATCGTCCATCAAAATCTGTATTAAATGAAAATAGGGCTCACTGAATTCCCCTAATCTCTGGTTTGTGTGGCTGAGGAATGGAGAAAGTCTTGGCCTACTTTGAAGCGAGAGGAAGAGAATGTGTAAGGGGAAGCAGGAGCTGGAGTTGCTAGGGAAACACGAGCGTGGATGCTTGCATGGCTCTCACCTGATCCCTGCTGCAGCAGCTCCGCGGCACAGGTTCTCTTTCATACAAGTGTCATGTAGCCTCCTGGGTGAGTTTACAATCACAAAAACAGGCTTAAATTGTCCCCTCCAGGAGCATTTCTCCCCAGAGGCTTGAGGGGCAGCAGTGTTGCCCAGCAGGAGATGGGGATGTGGTCAGCCCCATGGGCTGTTCCAGGGATGTGCTGCCCATTAGCGTCATAGCTGGTCCCTGGGGTTTGTGCCAGGGAATGAAGCAAATGGGTATTTTTCGCTTCTGGGATCATTTATGCAGAATTGGCATTCTCCCTCAGTAGGAGGAAAGGGAGCAGGTTCAGTGGTTTCTTCACTCATACCCATATTCGGGACATGGGGATGAGTCTGGACCCATCTAGGTTGTCTCTGTTTTCATTGCTCTTACAATTGTAATTCGCATTTGTGCCTCCGGACTGTAAGACCTGGAGTACTTTTCTACTTGAATAATTTGTGGCAGGCCATGTACCTAGTGCTAGCACAGCCCGTACCAGGAAAGATGACTTTCATTGAATTTATGATTATGTAGGTATTTTCTTTCCTGCAGATGTTTTATTTATTGCAATGGTTATTGATAGCTGCACTTACCAATTCTGTTCAGGCAAAACAACCTTCTACAACTGCGCTTTCTTTTTTTTGGTGCACGTGGAATAAAATCAGTCCTGGCAAAATCTGAGTATCTGGATTCCTCTCAGCTTCCCCACCTTATGAGATTTAATAGTGTCTTGTAAATGTTTTCATCAGCTACTCCTGTGCTCTTTAATTGAGCACAGATGGATCTTGAATGAATAGGCTTTGTATGACTGGGTTTGGGGTTTTTTTTTTAATGTTTAAGCAGTAATCTGCTCACTTTAAGCAGTGAGCACTTTTGGGGGTGGATAGCAAGTGGCATTATTTTCTTAAGTTTAGAATTAAACAGTTGAGGAGGAAAGAATTGAAACTTTCCTGTGTTGGCTTCTTCCTTGGGAAGCAGCCTGTACCATGCAGGAATTGGAAGCAGCTGGCTTTGCTTTATAATTAATCAAGGGAGTGATTATCTTGCAATAATCTTGCCCTCTTCATCTCCTATTGCATAAGTAAACAGAATTCCAGCTTGTATAAATTGAGTTTTGGCCTTCTACCTTTTGCTACCAGAGGTGAAAATTTAGGCATGCCTTCATGAGCTGCCCCTCCATCAGCTCTGCCTGGCTCATTGTCGCCATTGCCTTGGGGTGGTACAAGAAGGGGCTGGGCTGAGCTGGGCTGGCTCTGCCAGGAGAGGTGAAGGAGCTCGGTGCCAGCTCATGGGTGAGCTGTCCCTGACTCAGTTGAGCAGGGGCCATATTTCACAGCCAAACAGCTCTGCTATTTTTTCTGTAACAAAGCATTTCTGGCCCAAGGCTGCTTCTTTGAGCTTCAAGCAGAAGAAAGGGACCAATTGAAAAAATGAGGGGCATCTGCTAAGGGGTGAATGTGAGACTTGTGCTGTGGTGCCACGGAGTCAGCATCCGGAGTTCAGTAGGGTGGCAGTGGGTGAGGTGATCTCAGATTAGCAGAACTCCTGTCCTTAAGAGCCTTGAGTACATCTGAACTTGCAACAGACTTCAAAGGCAGTTGGCACGCACATGGCCAGCTTTGGCGCAAAGTCACAAATCCCTTTTGGCCAGCTTGTCTGAGTGCTGCCAGGGGCTCAGAATTGCCACTTCTGCAGATCCCAGCACCCCAGGTTGGGCTTTGCCTTTTTAGGCTGTTCTCACATCCCGTTTAAAAGGAAGGAGAAGGCACGTCTGAATAGCAGGCTCTGCATTCATCTCTGATCTTATTCCTTACCATTCCTCTGCAATATCTTCCTGCTGGGTAAGTGATATCATGAGCTGGAAGGAACCGGCTTCTTGCTTGTCAGAGGCGCTGGCGTGGCCCGTTTGCTCACCCGGAGGCGGGGAACGCTCAGTGCCAGCTCCTGTTCAAAATACATTTGATTTCTAAATTAAGACAGGGATTCTGCAGAAGCACTTGGCATAGGTGAGTTGGAAAAAGGTTTTAAGGGTAAGCAGGTTATTTATACGCTGCCTTGCGTGTCCAGCCTGTGCTTGTGCTGCTAAGTCGTTTATGTTTATTTTATGGAGGAAGACTTCTGCCATAAATACTCCTCTAACCATCAGTCAGCAGCAAGCATAGGGTGGCCGTAGGGCATGATGTCCAGCTTGGATGGAGGAGCCTGGCTGGGGAGGGAGGTTTAAAGGGTATACAGCCCCTTCCCAGAGACCATTTCCTGCACCATACAGCCGCTAAGGGGGAGCAGTGGGCTGGGTGGTGAGGAGCATCCCTCCTCCATCCCTGGGCAGCTTAATTTTAAACACTGGAAAGATTTTCAGGTTCCTTGGGCTGGGAGCAGTAACAGGTTCATGCATTTGATAATTTTTTAGCAGGGATTGATTGGTGTGTTTGTATGAGCCCTGCGATGCTGTGGCAGTGATCCCATTTGGAAAGTACATGGAAAATACTGTTCAATATACATTTTCCTCCTTGGATTATAGGTGCGAACTGGCCACTGAGCACTCAGATTAGTAAAAGGCATTTGGAGGTGCCTCTTGGTTCAGGGATGGAGGAGCAGGTTTTGGCAGGAGCTGAAACCATTAGAAGCTGGGGTATTAAGGAAAATCCCTGTCTTCCTATAAAATATCTGTAGGGGCATTTATCCTCACATTTGTTTCATGGACTTTGCAGTGGGAGAGCGTTAAATGTCTTCTCACAAGTGTTCATTACCACAGCCTTGAGGAGGTTTCTCTTCTTCAAGAAATAAATGTAGCACATGTTCAGCTAAAAATACTGCAGGAGGAATCCTTCCTTGGCCACAGCCTACATACAGGAGAGCAGCTGCGAATTGCTGGGATTTTGTTTGTTTTTAAACTTCATCTGTCTTCAAAGTGATGCTGTGGCGGTTGCAGAGTGTTAGAAGAGCCAAAGTCTCTGTTGACCTTCTTTTGAATCCAAGGAAGGTTGTGTAGTGACTTCTTGGCAGCTATTTGCAAGTTGGGTTGGGGGAGGCTGTTGGTTTGGTTTGCAGTTACCTGTAAAAGCAGAAAATCTAGAGGTTACTGGTATAAGTTGGACTTTGGTAGCTGCAGGATGGAGCATCTCTGAGGTCACTCATCAGCATGACAATCTGCTGCTTCACAGAGCAGAGGGTGAGGAGAGGTGTCTCAGCCTAGCTTTCTTCAGGAATCAATCCATGACACTGAGCCTTCCTCATTGAGCAAGGGACCTTGTTCACCATGTTAACAGGTAAAATGGATATTGACGCCTCAAATTGACTCTTCCTCTTACTGTCCATGCCTTTGATCAGTTCACTGCTTTTGAAAAGTCGAACCACTCCCATGCGTGTGTCAAGTGGGATGGGATTTCTTACATTTGGCTTAACCTTCTATTTTAGGGTCTTTTGTCCCTGCAGGTAATTTCAGCTTAGTTTTTCCATTCTTAAACCCATAGTGTGGGGCTGTTGTTGCCTCTATAGTTTTGGGGTGTGGGATAGGGCTTCCTTGCCAGCTGTATGAACACCACAGGTGGATGCTGCTGCTCAGTATCATGAAGGTGCTGGGAAGCTGCACTCAAGCACTGGCATGCCCCGTGCTAGCTGCTCTCTCAGATCTATCTCTCCCAGATAGATCATTTTAAATTGCGCTTCACTTTGCATTGTAAAACTAACCCTCTACCCTACCCTCTTTTTATTTCTTTTTGTTTGTTTTTGTTTGGGTTTTTTTTCTTTTTTTCCTTTTTTTTTTTTTTTTTTCTGCATTGCTGTGCAGTCATTTGCCCAGCACCCCAAATCCCAATTGAGACCTGATGCTGAGGGGCAGATGAGGCAGTGAATGTATTCAGCCCAATGATTTCCACATGAGCAGGGCTCTGTGCTGGTGAAAGGCGTGAACTCATTGCAGAAACCTTCCAAGAACAAAGCTTTGGAGAAAGGATCAACCTTATTAGCACATTTAAGGAGAAAGGGGGTTTGTCACTGTATCAGTTTATGCTTCAGCACATTAGGGTTGTAAATCTCTTTGTGGAAGGATTAAAAAACTATGTTTACTTTCTTCCTTAAAAACACAGAAAGAAAAAATTAAATCCCCAGCATACTAGTTTGCTGTAAGTCTTTCAAACAAAGTTTATGCGGTTTGATAGTTTGAAACCTCCTGCAGTTAAAATGATTTTTCCCCCCTTCCCCCCCCCCTTTTTTTCCCTTTTTTTTTTTTTTCCAAGCGATCTTTTGGTTTCCCAAGTATTCTTCTGGCCTTTTCACTTGAAAAGGAAAGGCAAACTTTAATGAATTGAGCAGGGGCACTCTTTGAATGAAGTGAGGGTCAGTGCTTCTCCAGGCTTTTCTTCCCATTGTTTGAGGAATACACTGAGGATGGTAGGAGCAGATGTACTGCTTCTGTCTGGGCTTCTTCTGCCCCTAGTATGGATATATATGAGTTGCCTTTGCATTAATTCCTCCCATGATTGCTGTGGCTTAGTCTGCATTGCTTAATGTATGGAGGTTCTCCATAAGCATAGGATGAGGCTCTTCTGTAAAGAGTTGGTGCTTTACATTGACACCATCCCATTTTTAAAACTACATCTGCAACAAAAAGGATGAAAAAAAGCAGTAGAAGGAAAAATCAGTGGAAATCTTTCTGTATTGTGATTTATGTTGTGGGATGTTCACCCTGTACTTGTGACCCCACAGAGGTGTATCTGCCATAAAATCCTGTTGCAGCTGGGATCTGCAAGCTTAGCCAGCTGTGTTAGTGGTGGAGGGTGAACTAATGCAGCACCCAGCCACTGACTGCTGAATGGGAAATGCTGTTTGTAATAGTACCTGCCACTGCTATTTAATTCCAGGGAGGGAAAAAAAAAGGTGTGGAAGGTGAAGGAGATTGCGTTTAAAAGAAGTGTATGTCAATGATTTGTCTGTATTTCATAATACACAGAAAGATTAGCCACACATTGAGCACTAGAATACTAATGGCTATTGTTTGGCCAGTGACTCTCAATTTAACTAGGCTAGAAATGAAATAGAGAGTGGGTGCTTACGGTCATGAATGTTTTAATATTAACAAAAAGACCTAGAAGTTAAGCAATCTGGCTTTGGAGCAAAGATGTTGCATTAACTAAAGGCAGCCAGAAACCTGGCAAATTTTCTACTTTTGAGGGGAAATCCTGCAAACAGGGGCTTGCTTCTGACTATTCAAATTGATACAAAATTCTCGGATGTGGCATCTTCAGTTGGGTTTTCTCCCATCATGGAAATCTGGTTGTGTCACTGCATGTCACTAGCTGGGTTTCCGCTATTAAAGGTATCTTTTAAGGTAGGTCTTGAGTATACATCTTTGCAACCACTGCTTCAAGGACAGTGTCTCTTTCAGAAGGACTGTATCTCTTTCACCTTCTGAATCTGTCATCCTTTTGAAACAGAGTCATTGTTCAGTGGAGAATGTAAAGTACATCCTCATCCCTACCTGCCACTAATGATGGAGGTAGCTTGTTTTAGATAGGGGGATAAAAAACCCCAACATATAATTACCTATTCATTTCCTTTTCTGTCCCATTCTGTTATCTTATTCATGTATGCATGTGGGATGTGGTTTACCCAGGGGAGACAGCAGAGCTGGGCTCAGGGCTGTGTGAAATGAGGCAGCCATGGAAAATCCCACTTTCATGAATGGTGGTAGGTTGTGGTCTGCTTGTCCCCTTGTAGGAGGCAAGGAACAATCTTTGCCCCCTGAAATGCCCATGTGGAAAAATCCGTGATAAGTGTCCATCTTTCTAGAGAGGAATACATTAGGAAGAAATCCTGATCTGCTCTGCTGGAGCTGCCGTTGCCACAGTCCCCTCTTAAATCAGCCTCATCTGGAGGAAATTACTAGTTTCCACCTGATTCATTATATAAAAAAGAAACCCCACTCACAGTGGGGCTGGATTAACCATGATATTTTACAAGGCCATCTGGGAGAAATGCTTCATGATTAAGTGAAGCTAGTTTCTACATGAGCCATGTGCTTTATTCTTCAAAATGTCTCATTTTTGGAGGACAGGATGTGAATTTCTCACTTTCTTTCTGATAACTACATTTTAAAAATTGGGCTAAACTTCAGCCATACCCTGGTCAAACAGAGTCGTAGAGATGCTGTCTTCAGCAGGGTTTATGATGCATTTGTGTGCTTGGAAGATGCTCTGTGATATCAGCCATAGGTTGACCATTCAGGGAAGCAGATGGATGACAAAAGGAGTCACCCAGCACAATCTTCATGTCATGGGCTTGAGATTTTGTAGGTGTTAAGGTTGTTGAAGAGGACTCTGTTGCATTAATTTAGCCTTCTACATCGTGAGGACAGAGGACCTTTATCTTCTGGTACTCACAGCCTATCTTTTTTTCTCTTGGGTACTCTTCAGGCTTTAAATATGTTCCAAGATAAAAGTCTACTTAAGCCTCTAAGATTGCTTTAGCAGTCAGTAGAGCTGGAAACAGCACAGTTGGCTAAGGAGCAGAATGATACTGGCTATATCAGTTCCAAATCCTGCAGGGATACCCATGATATGTCAGAGGCTGTTGCTACTGATGCAAAGGTCTGCTGAAGGAACGTGACCAAGAAATCTGACTGTAATGAAATCCAATATCCTGTCTGGTGTTTGAGTTGAAAACTGAGGAACTGTGGAGAAGTCATGTCCTTCATCTGTAAGCAGAAAATGGAAATAAGAATCAGAAAATAAAAACTTTCTATCTTATGATAATGAGATGGGACAAAATACTTGGAAGGCACATCTGGCTGATGCAGATGACACCTCTGAAAACAAGTATTTGTCAATCCTTAATCTCCTACTGAGGATGCTCTGAGTTTGGGATTCCAGTGTGCTCCAGAAAACATTTGTGGATTCATCGGGCTTCCCAGTGCATCAAAATGCATGAGAGCATTTCTAGCACAGCTGTGGTGTGCTCTGTTCTTGCCGTCCCTCAGGTGGATGGTTTGCAAGGAGGGATTTCCCAAAAGCACTTGGTATTGACTCAGCCCTACTTCCAGAAGCCAAGGGAAATATCTGCTGAGGCACTTGGAAGCCCCTCCTGGAGTTGCTATGCTCCATGGGGACTTTCACATGTGCTTTGATCTTGGTGTCTGGTGCTCTTTGAAGCAGATTTTGTGAAGAGCAGATAGCTGGTGAAGACTTTTAACTTCTATTTTGCAGCAGCTCTCAGTACGTTTTGCCTTTACGATGGTGGCTGTTGGAAGTGAAAGACCTCTATCGAAAGACCTCTATCGAATGCAGCTTTGACACAGGAAGGCATGGATGGCATCCGTGGAGCTGCAAGTGGGGTTTTTATCGCAGATTAACTCAAGGTGGTGGCTTTCTGTTTTGCAAACTCTCCTACTTGTTGAGCAAGAGGATGCTGTGCAGAAGGGGATTGGGCAAGAGTATGGGGGAATTCGGATGCAACCAGCAAGTCTTGGCACTAAAACATTGGATGTGATGGGAAAGGGGTCCCTCCTCTGAGAGCTGTGCCCTTCAAGTCCTTGAGTGACTCTGAATCTCTGGGAAGGTGTGTTGCTCTGTCCTTCACCACTGAAATTGCATCCAAGTGAGGCTTTTCTCCAGTGATGCGCACCTGCCTCACTCTGCTGCCAACAGCTCCTTGGGTGGTGCGCTGGGAAGAGCTCTTTGGACTGCAGTCGTGATGCTCTCGCTCAATGTACCCATGTTTGCCTACCTGGTTTAAAGTGTTACTAGTTCTTGAATAAAAAAGCTATTTGCAAGAACTCATTAGCTTCGCTGCTCTTGAGCACTGCAGCTTTTAAAAAGTGGCTGCTAAAGATGTGGTCAGATGTGCTATTGAAATTAAAACGCAATATGAATTTAATGTGGAGTAGCTGCACCTAAATGGATGCATGGAGGTAGATATTCCTAATCTGGAGTGGAGAATTAATTTTTAATCTGTTTTATTTCATTGTGATATATCCACAAGGCCAAATTGAAACAAAACAATATTATTCCAGGGTAAACGTGCTTGCCTGTGGGTATTCAGGAGGAACAGGAGCCTGAATAGCTCTGCTGGAACAGCTTGGTGTGTGCGCAAGCTGCAAACTGATTGCAGGCAGCAGTTGTCTGCTGTGATTTTAAGAGGGAACCCATGATGTGGAAAATCCTTTGCAGCTGATATGTCAGTCATACCTGACGATCAGCCAGGAGGGAGGGATAACAGCACGTTTGCTTTCCAGTTGAGGGCGAACAGCTTGCAAAAAACTCAAGTAAAGCTGGAAATAAGCTGCTGGGGCTTAATGGGGAATTGCAGTGCGATGTGCAAGCAGTTACAGTGTTGGAGAATACAAAGTAAAAGCAACTGGGGGAAAAAAAAATGGAGCTGGTGTTGATGATTTCAGTCAGTGTCTTGAAAGCATAAGACTGATCAGAATTTCTTGCAAACCACCATGTTATGGGGTGTTTGCCCAAGGCCCACTTTAAGTTAGCTGGCTCTTCAGGAGATGTCTCTGTGGGAGCTGTTTGCACTGAGGGTCATGCGAGGGGATGAGGAAGTTTTCAAGGTGGTTCTGGGAACATTTTCGTCTAAAATACATAAAAAAGCCAGAAATCTACAGTGGATGTAAGTGGTATTTTCTCCTTTTAACATGCCTGAGACAGGCTCCCCCACCCCTCAATCACACCCTTTTCTCTGTGCTCATTTCTGTGTGTGGCTTCGGATGTGCCAAACCAGCAACTCTCCTCCATGATGCCTTTGGCCAGATTTTGAAGTAGGGAGAGAAGTTCCCAGCTCTCAGGGGTTGAGGAGCATTGGAGGTGGCCACACGCCAGCAGTGATTTCCATGCTGGGCTGCCTCCTCATCCTCTCCTTGCCCGCGCGTTGGCGTTGTGCCAGTGGATCCAAGTAGGTCAGTTGGCCCCAGTGCTGGTGTCCTCATACCCAGTGTGGTTGGTTGTGGGCAGGACAGAGGGAAGACAGGTGCTAGATGACAATGTGTGCAGCCACAGGGCTCTTCTGGCCACCATGCTCTCTTGGGTCGTCTGTCTGGGAGCAATGCAAGATGCCACATTTTCCTTGATAGAGTTAAATAACGATTTTCTTTTCCTCTTTTTTTCTCTCCCCCTACTTTTTTCTTTTCTTTGCTTTCTTCTCTTTTCATGGAGGATGGTGATGCTTTTCTGCTTTAGCTATTTATACATCCAGACAACCCTGCCCACTAGTGCTGTTCCTTATTTTAGCACAGCTTAGCTCCTTCCTTTGAGGTTGCCTTTACCTGTTTGTTTGGTTTTTTTTTTTTTGAGGTAAAATAAGCCTGTCTTCACCCTGGCTTTGCCTTCAGGCCTGTGCGTTATCCCAATTAAGGGCTGTGGTATTTTTCTCTTAGTTCTATAGAGATGCTCAAAGTCCTGGTACTAAACAGCATCGAGCCAAGCACCAGCTTCCTGGGGTCATGGGTGCCTGTGGAAGTTGGGTAAAACATCCCTTAGCATTTTGTTTTTTTATGTTATTTGGTTTTGCAAGTTGGAAGAAGCTCTAGTAACTTACTCCCCTGTTTTGTTGCTTGAAAACTGACAAACCCATCACTTCAAAAGGACGAAGATGCCAAGTGCAGGTCTGCAGCTGAAATTACAGGTGTTGTTAGCAAAGCAGTGAAATGCAAAGGGATCCTGGACTGTTGAGAGTCATCCCACCCCTGTGGCATCTTCTTGCTATGGGAGAATACTTGATTTCGTCTTAGCATAAACAACCCAGGAGGTTTTGTTGTGATGGCAGTGGTGACACACCAGGCAGATTCTTTGTATTTGATCCTGTGCTGTTTCACCTCTGGTAGAAATTGTGTGCTTTTCATCTACTAAATCACCTGTGCTAAAATGGTTGATGATTAATGTGATTTTTTCCCCCTCAGTTCAGGGAAATCTCAGCAGAAAGTTGGGGCAGAGCAGGAAGCAGCAGCAAACACCGTGTTTCCCTTATGGGGGAAGATCCTCCTCCTTCCCTATTAAAAAATTAACTATAATCAACTAATTCCTTTATATTCATTGCCCATCTCAGGAGTCTCCTCATGCATTTGCTGAAATCTTTTTTCAGGATGCAGGGCTCTCTTTTTTTTCTAGTTCAAGGAAATTGCATCCTCACTGGGAGCGATGGTGGAACAGTGTGAGATGGGAAAGTGAGCTGGGCACTTTGGTTTTCTCTCATATTAAACCTTACAGCAGGTTTACCTGCTGGAATTGAGAAGATTTAGAATGAAAGGAGAGACGTTCAAATTAAGATAGCATGCTGAGTGATGGTGATGGTAAATGGCTGTAAAACATTAGGGATGGTAGCCTGAAATCTCAGGCAAAAGAAAAGATAAAAAAGTTCCTCAGAGATGTTTGCTTTAACAAAAAAAAAAAAAAAAAAAAAAAAAAGGATAAAAGTCTCATTTGGTGCTAATGTGCATTTGAAAAATTTGGCAATTCAAAGAAAGCAAATGCTGAAACAAAGAAATTAAAGTTTCCTATATAGTTTGACAGGGAAGAGACTGCTGCTTTAGAAGAAGTGCTGTTGGCACATGTGGTATGTTCTGAAATTGGGAGAGAATATTGAACTTGGGGGGGGGGGGAGTTGGGAATGGAGGGATAGGCTAATTATATATAATCTTAAAATGAATTAGGTGATATAAATGTAATGAAAGCAAATCCTGTTCCTGGAGAGACTTTTCAGTTCGCATTTTGATATCCTAGGGCAATGGCATGTTGCTCTCTGACAGACAACCGTTTGATTTGGAAATATGTGAATAATTGAGAAGTGGAACCTCTTTGAATTTGTTACTTTCCCCTCTAGCGTTTGAAGGACTAATTATAGGAAGAGCTGAAGAATGCCCTATGCAGGCATGCATGCAGCCAATTTTGTACTTTGCCAGTTGCATGAGTCACTGCACTACATCCTGTGCTCTTTGATATGTGTCCTTACTTAAAAAATTATATATTTATTTTATAGATGAAGAGATAAGTGTGTTGTACTCCTTGTCGCTGAGACATTGTTAAAGATACCTATGGCAAAGAAATGCATAGCTGCTCTGTGGTTGGGGCTGGGGATGGGCTGGGATGTATTAGGTGGTTGGATAGGAATAAACTGAAGTGTCTGGGCAAGGCTTATGTTGCCTGCTTGATGGAGAGGCATCACCCTATTTTAAGATGATTTTAAAATGGGTCTGAGGATCCTCCTGTCTGCAGTTCTCTGCTTACCAGCAGCCAGAGGCTGACCTTGCGCTAGGCAGGAGGAACCACCTCACTGTGCCCAGTGTGGCTGCTGCCAGTCACCTGGATGGCATGAGCAAAATCAGTATGACCAACACAAGCTCTCCCAGGAGGAGAGAGGGTTAATCAGGTTAATCAGCTGCTTGTCTCTGGTCTGAGGCACTTGGTCTTGTTTATCATCTCTGCCTATGCCCAGTCCCAGGGTGATGGCTTTTGAAGGAGGGTTAGGGCCAGCATAAGGGTGGGACACACTGAGTGTGTGAGTGAAAAATACTTCTCAGTCTGGAAAAAAACCAGTATTTCAATACTTTGAAAAGTTCACAAATCCTAAATAATGATCTGTATAAATGTCTTAAAATACATTAAGTCTTTCTGTCCCACTGAAGGTAACATTTATGATGGAAGCAAAACCGTTGCTGCGTTGGGCTGTGCAGGGGGAGAAGAGAGGGGCACTTACAGCAAGGGGATAGATCTAAAGCCACAAGCCTTCATGCCAGATCTGTAATTCCCAAGCTGTGCTCAGCAGACCTGTTACAGTGTCTTACATTAAGCTTTTGTTGTTTAGGTAACATGGAGAGTTTGGGATCTTCTGACATAGATGAGTCAAATATTCCCAGTGGCTTGTTCCTGACTGATGTATAACCTTGGGCTTGGAGCTGTACCTCTTACTCTGGCCCTCCCCACCTGTGATAACTGGGATAATGACATTTGCTGCTATTTGTAAAGCAGCACTGGCATGGAGAGTGGCAAAGTAAACTGGTATGCTTCGCCAGGCTAGGATGCGGGAGGTTCTGCTCACGGTTTTGGCTGAGAACTGATGTGTGAGGTTCTGAAGATGTGGTGCATCCTTTGTCTCACCTTCTTCAGGCAATCTCCTCCTCGGAAAGAGACTAATGCAGTGAGGACCAGATGTATGTGAAGCCCTTGGGGCTGTATTGGAATGTAAATGGAAATGAAACAGTATATTGCTTCCAAGAGCTGTGGTGGTGATATAAAGATGAAAACACAGTGTTAGTAGAATGTGCATCAAAAGGGGATAGCTGGGTATCAGTCCTGACAATGCTTTATCCTGTTGGGAAACCTGCATGCAATGCAGTGTTGTATTTAGGCTTTTGAGGTCATTGTTAGACAGATTATTTAAGCCTGTATGCATTTTTAGCTGGACTTTGTCTAAAGAATAAACATAGCCAGGGCTTTTTTTCCAGTCATCAGCTAAACAGCTAGATCAAGGGCTTGAGTCAGCGATCCTTGCAAAAAACGTCACTGGCTGTCTTCAAAAAAATTTCCTAACATTTCTGCTTTTGAAAATGTAATTGTGCATAAAGTGATGCATGTTATTTTTACTTCACAAATGATTCTGGTGTCTGGACTGTGCTTGTCTGTGTCTTGGCTCTTCCTTTTACTTGTGTGTATGGTGCTTTGCTTTCTGCATGCATCCATGTATGTCTGAGATGACGACCTAAAGATGGGACTAGTCCTCTTCCAAGAATAAAAAAAGCTTAATTATCTCCTTCTGAAAAACCAGTGGCACAAGGGCAGGACCTTTATTTTTGCCGCGCTAGGACTGTGTGGCTTGTATCAGCATGACTACCATGTAGTTCCTACCCCACTAGTAAAGCCTACTGTGAACAAGAGAGTCCAGCTCTTGCTGCAAGGCTTATGGGTTTTCCCTTGCTTTGATTCAATCTGTAGAACTACATTTTGATAGAAACAGCAGTATTATTCAGAATTTGTGGTGAGATAGCTTATCTAGTTCTCTCATGCTAGAAATGTCTCTCTTATGGCAAGGATAATATGTTAATACCTTGCTATGGTGAGATCAGAGGTGGTTGTGAGATGCCAGCTCGGCCGAGCACTATGGTCACTTTTCTCCTTAGATTTTTCAGAGCTGTGTAGTGGCTTGTGGGTACTTAACTTGAGACATTTTTAACATTTTTTTGTCCCCTCAGGAATCAGATACCTTTTCAAGAGAGGTTAGACTGGTGACCCTGCATGAAAATCTTTACTCCCTTTGAAAATCTTGGCCCACGTCTTCTTCCAGAATACAGCCAGGCAGGCATGGCAGCTTCCTCTGCTTCAGTGTAAAGGTCACTTACGATGTGTTGTTAATGAATAGTTACTACTGCATGCTTCCCTCTTTAAATGGCAGGGACATCCTTGCTACATAAAACATTAAAACTTGTTAAGATGGAAAATACCAATGAACAATGAATGAAAACGCTATGCAAAATCTCTGCCCAGGGGAAAACTGCTGCAGACTTTCATCTGAAGGGGAGTGGGGATGAGTTGTGCAGGGAGGAGCCTGTGAAAGAGTTGTGTCCTTTTCTCAGCAGCTGTTGGCTCTAAATGGCACTTACAGGCTCAGGGCAGTTGTTCAAAGGGATTGGGTTCCTCAAATCCCAACATGAAAAGAAATGCAGACTGTGTAGATAGGTCAAATGAAAATCAAGAGCAAAGACACAGTAACACTCTGCATTTGGTTTGCCAGTAGCTGCTTGGGCCTTGCAGCATTTGAAGTATTTTTAAATTATGTTTTTTAATTTGAAGACATTTAGTATAGGAGCTAGAAGGAGCTAGACAATGACCAGACTGGGCCAGAACAAAAGCCCATCCAGTCCAGTGGCCTGACCCCATCTATTGCCAAAAGATGCCTGAAGAGGCATGACAGAACAAGCCTTGCACTTGGTGTACTTGGTTCTTCTTAAAACATCATGGGGCACCTTCTGAGAAGGGGTTCTCCACATCACCTGCCCTTTTCATGAGGAACTGTCTTCTCTGTGTTTGTTTTGAACCTAAATCCCTGCATCTGTGTTTTTTTCACCCTTCATCACTTCTTGTTTATCACTTATTCCGCAATTCATCAGTTTTCTCACCCTTGCAAAGTATGGGCTGTCTTAGAGCTGTGGGAGGTTGATCAGCAATCCTATTCTCCAGTCTTAATTCAGCATTAAGAAGAGTGCGTATCAGTGGTCACTGATATCCCAAGATAGCTAAAATAATAGGTTATGTTTTCCTGGGGTTATTTTATAAAAGAAAGTGAATTCTGTACTAAAGTATTTAAATTGAAAGGCTTAAACTGTGACGTGATACCCATGGGAAATGTGCACATGTAGTGGTGGGCTGAAACGCTCCTTATATTTGCTCTGACCTCAAAAAGAAAGATATAACAAGTGGAGAGTTTCCTGTCCTTGTGGCTGTCTTGCCTGGGGCAGATGTGTTCACCTACTTGCTGGTGTGGACAGTCCTTTCCTCTCTGAAAAGTTATCAGAAGTTTTGTTTGCTCTTCTCAGATAGCTGCAGCGCCTTACCAAAGTTCAGGAAAATTGGCTAAAGAGCACCGAGACCCATCTGTTAAAACCTAGCGGGTAGCTTAGTGGTTTTATTGCTCAGCTGGCACCAGTTGCAGAGAAACTTTCCACGTTACCTTGGAATATTTTATTATTTTATGTAGTGAAAAATTGAATTTATTCATGGTGTGTCCTCCATTTCTCTTCCCGCTGATTGACAGGAGTATACAGTAATGTCTCATGCAATACCTTTTTTATTGGAGAGGTGGGAGTAGTTTGCACGCCTTCGTCCCTGAGCAGGGGGAGGCAGTGAGAAGATCTGTTTGGAGTTGCAGTTTGCTCATCTCCATGTGGCTGCCAGACCTCTGTGTGTATGTTCCTGCAGGCACCTCTCTCATCTTACAACTCATGCACACAGAGGTAAACAAGAACAAGTGATTACTGCATCTTGCTGATGAAGCTTCTGAGGAGAAAGGATTCTAAGAAAGCAGCCTAAAATAATTTTGCAGGTTATGGAGGGAGTATTTGAAAGACTTTTTGCAAGGTGGTTTAAACAAGGAGGAATTAATTCTTGGTTGCCTTCTCACTGAAATCTGGAGGAGAAGCAAGAGAAAAACGTGAAGTATCTTGAAGTTTTGATATGGTTTGCTCTGTCAAGGTCTGACCTACTCTCTGGTGTCAGGAAAGGTCTCTCCACTGAATGTTCAGGTTAGTAGAGGAAGGAACCACCTTCGATCATTTTATCATTCATCAACCAAGCCACTTTCAATCATTTATCAGCAGTCCTTGGTAACCAGTGAGGTCCCACTTAAATGCAAATTAGCAAATGTGATGTCTATTTACAAGAAGGGCTGGAAGGAGGATCCAGCAGTGGTGAACTATAGGCTGCAATAAGATCTCTCCCCAAAGCTTTCTCTTCTCTTGGGTTCTCATTTCATTTCCAGTGAGAAATCCATTTAAATACTTGTGATATCTCTGGTAGTGCCCAGACAAGGGCACCTCTGTTTCCTTATTCTCATACATGAGCATCTGAATACATCAGAGCAGAATCAGGGATAGGGCTTGTGGAAGTTCCCACCTATCTTGAGGTTAGGAAATTGTCTAGGAGTACAGGACAGAATCTTAGAATATTACTTGATGTTGCTTTATATAATATTGGAGCCTGGTCACCATGGAAACAGGAATCTAAATGGGAAGGTGAACTGGAAGGGAATGTGCCCAGTTTCTGGGGTGAAGCTGTTGAACTCATGTCATCCAGAAAGCTTGGACACAGATGGGGAGAGTAAGTGCTTCTCCTTCCATGCTTTGTGTACACTGTGGTCCAAAGTGTTTTAGTTTTTCTTATAACTTGAGAAAACTATAAAACATTAGGATGGAGAAGACCTGTCCAAAAGCACTTATTTATCTTACTGCTTTCCACCTGTGAAACAGGCAGAGTTTCAACTTTCTGGGACAATCTCTCAGAAACATTTTTTTTTCAAAGTGGAGTCCAGATGCTGGTGAGTGCAGGTAATTAAGAGGAAAGCTAACAGGGGGATGTCTGTGTAATATATTAAAATATAGACTATGACCTACACAGTTTTCTTAAATAGGTGCATAGCATTCCT
>JANRGW010035890.1:8433-23913 GCA_024733675.1 Psilopsiagon aymara
AACACTGTTCGGGGGGGGTGGGGGGTGGGGGTAAATGTAAGATTAAGCAGTGGGGCCCAAGGGGACAGTCAGTCCAGCTTTGGCCAGCTGATCTTTGTGGAACTCAGAGCGCTCCTCTCCTGCTTAGAGCAGCTTAAATCTGCTTTGCAGAGGCCAGAGCTCATCCTACAATGAGAATTAATGGCCCTGAAGTGTCCCGTGTTTCCCTACTTGGGACTTGGAGTCATTCCTGCCGCTGACAGGGTTTGTATTGATCAGAGGAGTTATTAAAAAGCATTTGGTTCTGTTTCCATTTGAAATAAGTTAATGAAATACATTTTTTGGAATGCTGGTGCCTTCTTCCTTCAGCGCTGCGCTGAGCTGGAGGTGAAGCTGCACTTAATGGAGCGATTGCTCAGTAGCTTCGGATGTTGTAAAGAGAGATCTCAAAGCCTGCGGGCTCCTGCTTGTGTTCGAGCCCTGCAGTGTACCTGCAGCTTTCTGAGGGCAGAGCAGTTGGAGCTCTGCTGTCACGAGCCAGAATTGCTGCTCTTCATTTCTTCCTGGCTCTGTGCCTCCTGTTCAGGCTCAAGGAGCTTGGATTTTTCCTCTCGATTGCAGTCATTTCATCCAGAGTTTTGGAAGTGTTCACATTTCCATTGCCTCCTTGCTCTCTCTAAGCTCCACTTTGCTGCCTGTGCCTGTGTGGGAGCTGGAGCAGTAAACTGGCAGTGTTTAACAAAAACCTGGTATCCTGGTGAGTCATCATCGAACACTTTTCCTCCTACCTTTTGGGAGCCCAGCATGGAAATCTATTGCTTTAGCACCTCTTTCCTCACTTGACTCTGCTGACTTTCCAGATTGCTCTGGAGCTCTGTGCTGCTGGAGTGGCCTTTTGGAAGAAGAGGTGCAGGGTGAGCTGGGTCTGATCCTGCAGCTGCTGTGATCATAGAGGATCCCATTGAGATGAGGAGCAGCTGCTGAGGCTCTCAAAGGGCTTCTGTTCCAAGGAAGAGCTGGGGGATGCCAGGAAGGAGGCCTAAGAATACTTTGAGAACTTAACTTGCTGTTTAGTGATCCAGGCTGTCAGGACTTGTAGTGATGGGTGTCACTGGGGTCGGCGTTTGGGGTTCTTTTCGTTCCTTCTCTCTTTAGCGATGCAGCTTTAGGTGGTGAAGCAGGTTTGTGTTTGTGTTTGAGCCTCTTCAGGTGCAGGCCAGGTCCATCCCTGTTGCATCCATTGTTTTGCCAGGTTAGGTGGCTGGAGGCAGCTCTTGGGGTAGCTGGAGCCCTATAGCTACTCTAACTGCTGAGATTCCATGTTCTTGGCGCTGGGATGAGCTTTGTGGGGTAATAGCAGTGCTTGTGCTGTTTGCAGCCAGTTGGAGGTGTCCCTGGCGTGGCAGAATGCTCCAGAGGAACCAGGAAACACCCAACTCATTTACCCTGGGTGGGTTTTTGTTTCATAAGATACTGGATTAGTTCGTGTTGGAAGGGACCCTAAAGCTCCTCCACTAAAGCAGCTTGTTCCAAGCCCTGTCCAACCTGGCCTTGAGCACTTTGTGACCCTTTCTTTCAGCTGGGGTTGCCCAATGCAGCTGCATGGACCAGAGCAGAGGTTTCCCCATGTTGGGGTGAGTGGAGAACTGAAGGAACCAGCTTGTGCAGAGAAGTGGTTCTGTTCCAGATGTGGTGAGCCCTGCACTGCCAGACTGCTCACTGGGAAACCAACCCCCAGTGCTTGGCTTAGCCCTGGCAGAGGAATGATGTTGAGCACCACAGTGCAATGAGTCCTCTTTGTGCAAACCTTGGATGGTGACATCCCGGGTAAGTGGCTGCACTGAGCTGATCTTGGCACTTCTCTTGTGGCTCCTGCAGCTGAAGGTGGGAAAGAAAGGTCTCCAAGAAAGACCAATAAATTCCCTTTTGGAATTCATATTAAACAGGGTTTTTTGCATTAAAAATGAAACCTGTGGTGCTGCCATTGAAACCAGCTGATGATGTGGGCTTGGCTCTTCAGGAAATGAGGGCAATCTCAAAGGAGGTTGTGTGGTTGGTAAATAACGGGAGAGAATGGTTTCCGTGCTTGCCTGAGACCTGCTGCATGACCCTGGGCAAGCTGCTGCTCCTCCCTCTGCCTCAGTTTCTCCTTCTTTCAGGCTGGCAACATTCAGGAACAGGAATAACAGAGGTTTTACAGCTCCTGCCATGCTTGAGCCCGAGGCTGCTCTGTGCAGCTCTTGCATGCATAATGCTGTTGTGCGTGCACTCTTTAGGCTAGCTGTAACACTGAGCTACTGTCGGCGTTGGTGTACTGCTCCCCAGTTAGAAGAGGCAGCAGGAAGGTGAGCAGAAGGTCTATCACATGTGATACTTCTCTTGCAGAGAAGTTGTTTCAGGAGCTTCTCATGGGTGCTGGCTCCAGGCAGATGGCTTTGCTGCAACCAGCCAGAAAGCACGGTCAGTCTGGGATGAGAGCTTGTCATCCAGTGTTAATGTGATTTATGTGGCTGTGCGTGTATGAAGGGCCGGAAACTTTCTTTTTCCTTGTTTCCCACCTTTGTAACTGTAGAAATACCAACGATGTCTTATTCAGTTTTCATTTGACTTTGTTTTATCTCTACTGGAAGCTTTCCAAGGCCTTCAGAATCAAAGGTTTCTAATCCTGGAGTGAGAGCCCTGCCTTCTGCAGTCATCCCGATGCCCAGATGCTTATCAGGAGCTGATTTAAGCAGGGTTAACAAAAAAGGGGGAAAAACCCAACCCACAGCTCCAGATTCACTGCTTGGGTTTCACAGCTCTGGTAGAGGTGACATGGATGAGCCTGGCAGCGCCTTAATCATCTGTGTGCTCCAGGAGCAGAGTGAGCAAGTCCCAAAGCTCTAATGTTTGAGCAAGTGTTTGCTTGTTTCTAGAGCAGGCTCTTGCTCCTGGGAGGCTGCTGCCCATCTGCTTGCTTTCTCCTGCTTCTTGCTTCAATGTCAGCATGCAACCCAGTCCAGAAGCACTCCCAGCCCCTGTCAGTGGGTGAGAGATGGGCTTGAAGGTCCCACCAAAGCAGTGTCTTGCATCAGGCTCACTTTAGGAGCTGTGCCCTTCGACCTAAGGCCTTGAAGATGGTGAAATTCTTCAGATTGTTTTCTCATTTGAAAACCAAACTTTGACAGCACGAAGTTAAATGTGAAGGGTTCAGCTCTTTTCCTCCATCACTGGGGTGTTCAGCTTCAGGCTTGGAGCTGTGTTGAAGGGAAATGCTCTTCAACAGCATCTGCATCCAGAAACCTCAAAAGACATCTTGAACTGCGGGTGTCCCCTCTTAATTCCCTTCAATGCTATCTGCAGATGCTGTGGCCTTTGGGCATCTCTCTCCAGCTGGACTCAACACAGCCTGGAACCGGGGGAGTGATTACAAAGCCTGGAATTGCTTCCTGTGTGCTCCAGGGCCCTTGTGAAGCCCTTGGGGCTGGTTCAGCAAAGCCCACGGGGCAGATTCCAGCTCCTCATCCTGCTGCAGGACCCTCTTCGCCCCTGGATTGTGCCCCTCAGTGAGTGGCTCCTTTCTGTGCCAGTCCCTGAAGCAGGGAAAGGCTCTCATGAGGTTTCTTAGAGGACTGTGCTTGGGACGAGCAGGTACTTTCTGGGGCGGTTTGGGCTCTGGGTGTGTGTGGTTTGGGCAAGAGGCAGGAGGGGCAGACACCGTGGTTCAACCACAGCTTCTGCCTCTCCACCGGAAGGTGCAATGGATTCCAGTGTGCTGAGGGCTTTGTTTCTGTGGTGCAGTTGAGTCAAAGCAGCAGAGAGCTGTGAAATCCCATCCTGGCGGGGGTGGGAGTTTCCTTTCAGTTGTAAATCTGCTTTAAGAGCAAAGGGTTCGTGAGGTTAAAATATGGAGAGGGAAAGAGCTGTAGAATGTGTCCCTTGCAGGGAGCTGGAGCTTGGAGCGACCTGGCCTCGTGTGGGGTGTCCCTGCCTCGGGTGGGGGCTTTGTGCAGACCCTCAGGACTCAGAGCCCTGTGTGTCCTTTGATGCCTCGAGTAAGCGCGTTCTGCGGGCTCCTGCTCTCCTCATTGCTGCTTAAAGCTTGTGATCTCCCCCTTGCCCCCTCCCCTGACAAAGTTCTGCCTGGTGCTGCCTCTTTGGAGAGGAGCTGCTTCTCCTCTCCAGCTTCTGTGACCTTCCCTCCCAGCACCTTTCCACTTCTTGATCTTGCCTTTGTTTCTCTCTTGGTAGTCAGCTCTGACCATGCCATGAATTCCTGCTAAATGCTTCTCTGTTTTCCAGCACATCCGCAGATTCCTGCAGTGTTCAAACCAGGCTTTAAAATTTCATTAAGAACGAGGAAAATGGCCCCTTCATCTCTTCCGGGGGCTTTCTGGGATTCCCAGAGGAAAAGCATGCATTTCTTGCCTCACCCTGCCTTGCTTTCAGATGCTGTGATTGGTAAGGTCCTCCCCGGGAATGAAGCAGCAGCAATGCTTCCGTGTGTCACCAGGAAGTGCCTGGGCTGACTGCACTGGATGGGTTCCCCCATCTTCACATTCCTTTTTCGTATGGAGAGAGGCACAATGCTGGGAAAAGGCACTTCTTTCCCTGTGAAGATTGACAGTCTTTGCTCTGGTCAGGATTGGGACTGCTCAACTGCAGGGGAACTGCAATGAGATTTAAATGAGTTCTAATGGTGCAGCTTCAGTTCTGGTCTTGGTTTCACTCCCACTTCTGCTGCTTGGGAGCGCCCGGTTGAAATGGGTTTGGGCCTCAGAAGAGAGGTTTGCTGACCCAGTACCCTCCTGCAGGGTGAGGTGAAGGGGGATTCCCTCTTCTTGTCCTCTGCAAGTCCTGCCTGTGGCTGCTCCAGTTAGGTCTGAAGGCAAGGAGAGGAGAAGGGAAGCTGTTGGATTTCTTGCTGGGGCTCAGCCTCACCTCCTGCTCTGCCTGCTCGGATGCTGTGGCCAAGACCTGCTCCACACCCGAGCAGTGGGTTTGAGCCATCCCTCAGGAAGCAGAACAGTTCTGAAGATGTACGTAGGGTGCTTTTAGTGCTCTGCCCTGGCAGGAAAGCTCATTTCCTTTCCACTGGTGGAGCTGCTGCCCTGGTGACCACCACAGCGATGCCAACGTTTCTTGTGCCACGTGAGCTGTGTCTGAGTGTGCTGTGCAAAAAGAAAGTGCTTTGTATAGAGATCTCCCAGGCAGAGTGTGGGAGGATGTGCAGGTGCAGGGAGCGGTGCTGGGGTGCAGTGGGGGACACTGACACCCATCCAGCTGCCTGCTTTGGTGTGGATACTTTATCTAAAAGTAAAGTTTCTAGCACAAGGTCCTGCTGTGATCACAAGAGATTAAACCTAGGCCTTTATGTTATCTCACGGCACCCGAAATTGGGAGCATCGTCTGAGTAAGATGTGTTAGAGCACGAGAAGAGCAGGCTTTAGACTGGGGAAGCTGACACTGATGTGAAATACTGATGTAACAGTCATCTCTGTTCACTGGGGTGGCAGGCACTTGCACAAGTTACTTCCTGACAGAGCTGCTTTGGTTCCATCTTGGCATGGCTCTCCCTGCCACCTCCAATAACCCAAACCCTGCATCCAAACCCATTTGGGACACCTGGATATAGCAGAACAGAGGGCAAGCTTCCATCTGTGGGAAGCCTCAGCCCGTTGCTCCATCATTAATTGGGAAGCTGCTGCTATTTAAACATAGACTGTTGGTTTTGTGCTTCCTCACTTGAAGATAGACATTTGCAGGGAGGTACTCCAGAACTGTCGGGCTCTGAACAATGTGTCCCTGCGTCTCTGATATTGAAGGTTTGGTTTCCCCAGGGTGAAATCTGCAGAGGGAAGGAAGGAAGGAAGAACATTTTACAACTCCAGTAGTAAGGGGAACTTTAGTTTTGCCAGCTGTCAGTATTCCTTAGTGAGAAGTGACCCAGGAGCTGCTTTAAGCTTACTGCAGACCCCTGTGTTCTCTTTCTAGATGCAGAGATTGGCTCTAGAGAGACTGAGGCATCTCTGAGCTCACTGCTGCTGTGGTTGGGACAGACCAGGGACACTGCACATCTGAAGGCTTCCTACTTTGCACCAGCCTAACTTGTGCCTGCACAAAAGCCTCGTGCAGCGTTTGGAGGCAGCCAAATGGCTCCTGGAGATAGGGGCTCTGTTATCTGCAGCAGCTTTACTGCCACGTGGGAAGGAGCAGCTCCACAACCTGACACTTCCCAGCTGTGGAGCTGACCTGGACCAACTCCAGAGCCTGTGGCCAGGTGGCAGCTCTGCAAGCTCGGTGCGGGGGGATGATAATAGCACAGGGACTGTAAACAGGACACTCCACCCTGGCCTCTGCGCCCGGCAGCACCCTGCCCTTCCCAGTGCTCCCGAAGCCAGGCTGGACTGCTCAGTGGCAGAGTGCTTCCTGAAAGCAGCAGCGGTTGTTGCTGTTCATGCAGCAATAGCTTTAGATGGTGTTCTGCCATCACCCAGTTGTCACTGTAGGTCTCTTCTGCTCTCAATCATAGAATCGACTATGCTGGAAAACACCTTCAGGATCAAGTCCACCACTAAAGCACATCAGTTGTGTCTGTTCTTGAGCCCTTTCAGGCTGGTTTTGCCCACATTGCCTGTTTTGGAGTACAGAAGTGACCCCAGTCACTCAGGATGTTCTGGTTACATCAGGGAGCTTTTGGGGGCCATGGACTGTCCGAGCAGCACGGGATGGGGCTGCAGGAGGGTTCAGTTCCTCTGAGCAGCAGGAGAGGAAGAGGCAGATGCAGTCACATGTACTGGAGGTACAAGTGACTTCGCCTGTGTGGGCAATGAGGCATTGAAGAGGAAGCCACAAATACTCATGAGTTTCTAAACTGGAGCTCGTGGTGCTTGCTCTTAACTGCTGGGAGCAGGGAGTGTGCCTGGAGCTGCACCATGAACCTTTAATCCAGTGCGGCCCTTGCGAAGTGTGGCTGCGCAGGGCCTGATGCTTCCCTTGCCCTTCCATGTGGCTTTTTGTTCCTGCCCTTTTCTCAGCTACAGCTCGAATTCCACTGCTCAAAAATGGGATTTTAGCTGATAGAAAAGATATATTCAGCAGGCCATGTCGCTGGGGCAGCCTGAGCTGGGGGCTGCAGCACCTTTGTGTACCCAGGTATTTAGCTAACACAGCAGTTTCAAGGCTGACTTTAGCCTGGTTTAACTCCCTCCCTGCCTGCCCTGCCCTGCTTTTGGGGAGGGAGCAGGGAAACTGTACACAAAGCACCTGGAGCAGGGAGCTGTGCATGGCCTTCATTCCTTGCCAGGAGGCCAGAGGGCTGGTTCTGGTGTGTGGCAACTGGCACGTCCGATCCAAACCACATGCAAACAGACTTCCCCGCTGGCTTCGACTTGTCTTGTGATACCTCTGCTTTTGGCAAGAACAGCTTCTCTTCAGCTGCAGAGGTGGCAGCCATGGATTGATCCCATCTTTGGATCAGCATGATGGAGGATATAGGGAGGGCACAGCTCTGTATCCCTTTGCTGTAGCAAGAGAGGTGCTTGGCTCTGCCCTCTTGGCTGGTGGCTTGTGATGGGGTTGTGCCGGTGTCTCACTGCTGCCACACAAACAGTGCAGGCACCCAGTGCTCCCGCTGGAGCATTCCCTTTGTCTCCTTGGAACTGGAACTGCGCAATAGCACACTGCTGGGGGACTCTGAGGCACGCAGGCTCCCTTTGGCTGCTGGCTCTTAGCACGGGTAGGAGCCTGGGTCCTCTGATTAGCACTGTGCTCCAGGGAGCACAAGCAACACAGCCTTACAGACAGCAGAGTGTGTGTGGGGGGTTCTACACTGTTCACAGTGGTTGTGTAGCAGCTTCCTCAGCCCCCACTGGAATGTCCCATCAGTGGGTTCTACATCCACGTAAGGGCTGCAATAAGACCTGTGCTGCCAGGGCACAGCCTCCTGGTGATCAGTGTGAATGGGGCTCTGCAGCCGAGCGGGGCGGAGGAAGGGGGCAGATGGAGCAGTTGACTCCCGGCCCTTGGCCCCTTCGCTGAAGTGATGTTTCTGTTGCTGCTGGTTCTCAGTGGCTGACCTGGAGCAGCATTCTGCCCGTGCCGAGGCTGCGCGTTCACGTGGCCTTGGCCGGGAGGAGCTGCTGCTGTTGGGAATTGGCTGGGCACATCGGGAGCAATAGGACACCAGTGGCCAGCAGGTCAAGGGAGGGGCTTCTGCCCCTCTGCTGCACATCAGAGCAGCTCCAGTGCCTAAAGGGGCTGCAGGAAACCTGGAGAGGGGCTTTGGCCAAGGGCCTGCAGGGCCAGGCCAAGGGGGATGGCTTTAACTGCCGGAGGGGAGACTGAGATGAGCTCTGAGGCAGAAGCTTTTCCCTGTGAGGGTGCTGAGCGCTGGCACAGGGTGCCCAGAGAAGCTGTGGCTGCCCCATCCCTGCAGTGTTCAAGGCCAGGTTGGACACAGGGGTTGGAGCGCTCTGCTCTATGGAAGGTGTCCCTGCCCGTGGCAGGGGTTGGAGCTGGAGGAGCTTTGAGGTCCCTTCAACTCAAACCAGGGTGGGATTCTCCGGGCTGTATGTGTCAGTTCCCTTGTGATCATTGCACTGAGTGTGGGTCTGTTACTTGTGACACTGCTGGCACTGAACTTTCGCTTTCGAAGTCTCATGTTCTTTCCTTTCCCCTTGTGCAGTCAGTGATGCTGCTGCTGCTGTGGAGAAGAACTGCCATCCCCGGCAGCCCCGTGTGCGGCGCACCTCCTCGCTGGACACCATCGTGGGCTCCTACCTGCTGGGACAGTGGCCTCGGGATGCTGAAGCAGCTTCCACCTCATGCATGAATGACAAAGCTACCCAGGTAAAAACACCTGCAGACTGCCCCTGAGGTCTGTGGCCCAGCAGAGGGTCGCAGGACTGCAGTGAGCTGTAACCTGGGATGAATAGGGAAGACATGCAACTTCCAGCCATCCAGCTGCAGCTTTCTAGGAAGGCTTTTTCCCCCCCTTTTGCTTCCCAGCTCCACTTTGATGCAGTTAGAATTTCCTTGGCCTTGTTTGGAGGCAGATGGCCTCTGGCTCCCTTCTCCGGCACTGGCTCAATGCTACTTTAGCATTTCCTGGCTTGCAGGCCTGGGCCAAGTCCTTACATAAAGCTCTTGGGCCGTGTGCCACACGCTGCGAGGAGTCAGGGGTGCTCCCACCACGGGCTCGCTGGCACAGGCAGCTCTGCTGGAGGATGGAAGAGCTCCAGTCCTCGAGGAACTCTTAGCAACCTGTAAATATTACTGTATGGCAGCAAATAGTGCCATATCTGCAGAGGTGGAGGAATTCAGGAGGATAAGGGCATCCGTTTGCTCAATGAGTGGTTTATTCAGCACATTGAGTCTCTGGGAACTCCCTGTTTGAGCTTTGCTATTCAACAATTTATTGCTGGTGTTTTTTGCAGGAAATTCTCCATTGGATTCCAACTTCCACTGTCCTTTTCCAAAGTGTTCTTGCCTGCTTTTGTTCCAGTTTTAGTGCCCAGGAGCTCTGCTGAGGGCAGAGGCCATGCTGGAAAGGAAGGGAAAGAATTTGCCTAACTTGATTCCTGGGCAGGGAAGCACTCTTTGCCTTTCTGGCTTTATCACATGGTGGGAGCACTTAACCCCAGTGCTTTGGGGCTAAGGAGTTTGTCTCACACGTGGCCCGTTTGGGGAATAGGTTGCAGAAGAGGCACACCTTCTTCTTCCTGGAATGGAAGCCATTACTAAGTTAATTCCTCTGTGAGCATGGAGCTGAGCGCTCCTGGCAGTGGAGAGGTGCTGCAGCCTTCCAACGTTACCTGCAGGACTCTTGCAAAACGGTAATTTCACCTTGCACAAAGCCTGTGAAGTGAGCACGGATCTCCAGTGCTTCACACACTGACCCCTCTGCGTGGCAAAGGGCTTGGCTGCAGATAGCTGTGGATGAAGTCCTGGGATGCAGCCCCCCCTGTGGAGCAGCAGAACCTCCTCCTCATAACCCCGCACTTCGCTGCTCCTGCCCTGTTCTCAGGCTCAGCAGTGCCCCAACCCGGGGCTCTCTCTCTCATCAGCGCCCGTTCATCTCCTCACTGAGCTCCTGATGCGCTCCTCCGCAGAGCTCTGTCCATTGCTGGCGTGGGGTGGATGCGAGGTGCAGGTGCTCAGCGTGGGGCTGCGGGTGCCAGCACTGCACAGGGGCAGAGCTCGTGGCTCCCTCGTGCTGTGCAAAGCACTCTGTTCTCTCTCCTGCCTCTGAGGAAGCGGTTTTGTCGCAGTTAGTACAAAAGGTTCTGTCATTTCCTTCTGCCCTGACCGTCCCTGCAGAGGTGGGGACGTGTCCGCGCCCTCCGAGCTCAGACCTTCCTATTGCAAGCTGCAGCTTTTCTTCCTTTTTAGGCCTGGGTTTTCATGTGAGCCCCAGTGCTCGGGTGTCCCAGCAATGGGCTGCAGGGAGTGACTCCTCAGGCAGTGCTCCGGAGGCTGCTGTTGACTTGAGCACAGTTTCTGTCGCATCCTGCAAGGCCGGGCTCTCCCTGGCAGCTTCCCACACGCTTCGTGCAGTAACATGGGACAGGGCTGGGGTCTCGTCCCTTGGTGCCTCTTGTGTGTGATCTCCTGGGACACAGTGACACAGTGCTTTGGGATAACGGCCTAATAGTGATGATTGAGCTGTTTAGGGGAGAGTGAGGTAGGAAATGAGCTCAGATGTGCCATGTGCAAGGCTGGTCCTTGCCATAGGATTTCCTATCACGTTGCGCTGCTCCTTAGCTCAGGGCGGCTGTGAGTGCTCAGAGCAGTGGTTTGGGCTCTTCTTTCTTCTCTCCAACCAAACTGGAGTTGAACTCTGCTGTCTGCTGCTTACAGGCACTGCAAAATGGAGATGCAGGCAGCAGGGAACACAGTGCTGCTTACAGCGCTGTGTGCAAGAAGGGACTTCATTCAGAGCCTGTTCAGTCAGGAGAGGGTTGGGTTTCTGCCTAGAAATCACCTGTATCCCTTTCCAGAAGGGAAAGCTGCTGCCTCTCTGGGAAACGGGCCTCATTCCTCGGGTTTAAATAGACTTTCCAGCCTGTTCGGAGAGCAGCAGCTTCTGTCATCCCCTGCATTCAAGAGGCTTGTCTA
Source organism: Psilopsiagon aymara (assembly GCA_024733675.1). Lineage (NCBI taxonomy): Eukaryota > Metazoa > Chordata > Aves > Psittaciformes > Psittacidae > Psilopsiagon > Psilopsiagon aymara. The sequence continues at coordinate 19,510 of JANRGW010035890.1, forward strand.
AAGCAGCTGCTGTTCTTGCAGCAGCCTCTGGGGAGATCAGCTCAGCTGCTTGGAGAGGAGCTGTTCTCAGGCCCTTGCACCTCCTGAGCCCGGAGGAGGGAAATGTTATCCGAAGCCTCCCACAGAAATGGCAGTGACACGGGGGGAGCATTCAGAGAGGCACTGAAATGGGATGAGGGGAGGAAAAACTGATGGTTGGTCTCGAAAATGCTGGGCCTGTGGGACTGCTGGGACCGTGCTGAGGTCAGGGGGAGGAAGTTCACACCCTTTGCTGATCACATTAACAGTGCTTTCTGATTGCCATTGATACTCAGACTGTGCCTAGCGCTTGGCCAGCAGCTTGGGAATGTGGTGCTGAGGCTGCTCTGCAGGAGGAGGCACTGCAGATGGAGGCCCATGAGCTGCAGAGGCAGCTGAGCTCCTCCTGCAGCCAACCTCTGGTTCTGGTTGCACCTTGGGGCTGGAAGGCTGAGGTCTCAGGAGCACGCTGTGTGTTCTCACCCTCGGGCGAGGCTTTTCCTCTTGGTGATGCTGCTTCGTACAGCAAGTGCCTGGAGCGTGAAACCTGCGGCACGGGGCTGCTGCAGCTCTTTCTGCAGGGCCGTGCTCTTTGTCTCATGGAATCATGGAGTAGTCAGGGCTGGAAAGGACCTGAAGATCATCGAAGGCACTTGAGGCGATCGTCCCCAAGCGACAGGACAAGGGGTGATGGGTTCAAAGTGAACCCGGGGAGGTTCAGGTTGGACATAGGGCAGAAGCTCTTCCCTGTGAGGGTGCTGAGGCGCTGGCACAGGGTGCCCAGAGGAGCTGTGGCTGCCCCATCCCTGCAGTGCTCAAGGCCAGGATGGACACAGGGCCTGGAGCAACTGTTCCAGTGGAAGGTGTCCCTGCCCGTGGCAGGGGTTGGGGCTGGAGGAGCTCTGAGGCCCCTTCCAACCCAAACCAGGCTGGGATTGATTCTGTGATTATTACACTGATGGGGGAGGCTGGAGCAGGCCACTGAGTGGGCAGGAGTTGATCACTTGTTCTTAGGACTCGATCAGAGTCCCTAAAGCAGTCAATGTGCTTATTCTCAGCCATGTTTCTCATCACTTCAGACTCCCGTGTCCTGGCATGATGTGGAAGTGGGGAAAGCCAACTCCAGTGCTCACAAGCGTTCTGCTTCCTGGGGTAGCACAGACCACCGCAGAGAGGTAAACTACACCACCCCCAACGCTTGAGCAAGGTCTGTGCTAGTTCCTAATGTACAGGAGGCTGCTGCTGGCATGGGAGGGGAGTGGGAGGCCAGGAGAGTACTGGAGATGAGACCTTGGCCCTTGTTCTGATCCCTAACGCTCTGTGATCCAACGAGAGACTGATCTTGGTGGCTTCTTGTAGCAGGCAGCTATTGTAAAGCAGCTCCACTGAAGCTCAGTGCATTGCTTGGCGCTCTCCTGGTGTCTGTGGGTTCCAGGTGGTTCCCAGCTTTCTGTAGGTGGAGGGAAATCCAGATCCTCCAGAGGATGGTGCTGGGCACACTGCAGCGGGGTTGTCTGCCATGAGGCCTTTTGAGTGGTTCTGCTCCATCCTTCTTGAGGAGGCCAAAGCTGCTCCTTGTGATTGGAGCCATCTCGATTTTGGCACTTCCTTGGGGGTTGGAAGAGAGGGGGAGCAGAGGGGACTGGGCCTGATCCTGCTCGGTGGAGGGGCGTTGGCTTGCCTGGTTCCAGCCCAGACTCTGTTTGCCAGATTGCCAAACTGAAGCAGCAGCTCCAGAGGACAAAGTTCCATGGCAGAGAAAAGGAGAAGAGCTCCCCACTGCAGGGGGACCACGGTGTCCTCCCATCGCTCTGGGTACGTTCCTGCTCTGCCATCGCCTCGTGTCCCAGGGCCCGTGTCCAGGCTGGTCCTGTGCCTCAGGAGACCCTTTCCTCCTCTTCTCCCACCTCCCCGTGTGCCTGGGCTTTGATCTGCAGTTAGTGACGTGCCATGACTCTGCTGTCAGCCCGAGCACTGGGAATAGCGGTGTCAGGAGGAGTTTGTGCAGACAGAACTGTGCACTGCTTTGACTGTGGGCTCTCTTCAGGACTCTCCTTCAGGCTTCCTTTCTCCATCGCCCATTCTGAGGCTCAGCCCCTGCCTGCACCGGAGCCTGGAAGGCCTAAACCAGGAACTGGAGGAGGCGTTTGTGAAGGAGCAGGGAGAGGAGGAGCTGCTGCGGGTAAGGGAAGCTCACAGGGTTGCCCTGGAGCCTCTGGGTGCTCTTGGAAGTCCCTTCCTCTAAAGACACCTCCTGTGTCTGCTGCTTGGCCATGGGGACAGTATCTGTGTCTGGTTTCAGTCGGTTCCAGGCGTGTAATGGTGTAAATTGGGTCAAGTGGCTGCTGCTTCCCTCCAGCCTCACTGGTGCTGTGAGGGATCAGCCAGCAACAATCTCAGGGTAGCTGACACCTCACTGACAGCTTTAAGACACTCACACTGGTGTCCAAAGGCTCCTTTGCACTGGGCAGATGTGGGAGAAGTGACTCCAGATGGCTCGGAACTGAAGTGTGTCCGTGTCCTTGGAGCAGAGGCTCTGCTGGATCCAGCAGCCCAAGCAGCTGCTCTCTGTAGCTAAAGCTGCTCTTAAACCCCTTCCCTGGTGACAAGGGGCCTTCTTCCTCCTCTAAGACTTTGCTTCCTCCCTAGATCCTGGATGTCCCAGATGGGCACAGGGCACCAGCGCCTGCCCAGAGGGGCTCTGGAGCTGCATCCCTGGCGCTGGAGCCTGGCAGTGGCAGCCTCTCCCCTTCGCCTTCAGTGCCTCTGCACCTCTCCCCACCCCCCCCAGGGAGGCTGACAACGGAAGAGCCCTCCTCTGCAGGGGATGAGGTGCAGCCAGAGCCCAAAGAGAAAGGTAAGAACCCAGAGCAGAGGGGTTGGGAGCTCGGGGGACAGAGGCTCCTCTCTGTTTGTGTGCTGGGTTGGAGGCTGCAGCAGGGATGGGAGAGAGGGTCTGGGTCATGGCTAAGTTGTGGTAGGTGGCTTCCAGCAGTGGATGGAGGACGTGAGCTGGGAATGACACATGAAAGGTTGGGGCTTTGAGTCCTGCAGCCTCCACCCCAGGGTCTGGTGGAACGTGGTGAGGTTGGGGCACTGTTGGTTTCTTTCAAACATCACTCCAAATGTGCCTTTCGTTCCCCACCAGAGGAGGGCAGCCCCTCCCCAGTGCTGCCCTTCGCATCCTCCCCTCGCCCCAACCACAGCTACGTGTTCAAACGGGAGCCTCCGGAGGGATGCGAGAAGATCCGGGCCTTTGAGGAAGCTTCGTAAGTACCGGGAGTTGTGGTTGGCAGCAGCTGCTTGAGGATGCTCCTGCAAGAGGCTGCCGGGATGGGGGCAGCTGAGGGTCTGCTGCTACAATCACCCCCTCTCAAAGCAGGGAGCAGCCACTGGGGAAGCATTCCTGAGCCAACGGGGGCTGCTCTGGGCCTGGTGCAGAGCAGGAAGCTGGAATGCTGACCCTTGGGGGGGGTCTGGTGGTCCCATCCCCTCCCAGGCAGTGGCTGTTGGTCAGCAGAGCCCTTGGGGAACAGTAGAAGTCAGCTCTCAACAGAAGAGGCTCCTCCTCTGCTCTGTACCCGAGGGGTGCTGCAGCCCCTGGGGCCTCAGCTCCCAGCCCGGCTCTCTGATGGGTGCTGCAGCTCCTGGTGTTCTCCCTGTGGCTGCTCCATGCTCCTGGGAGCATCCATCCCCAGTGCCATCCCTGTGTCTCTCTCCAGCTCCCCCGGCCCTGAGCAGCCTTTCCAGCCTTCCTGCCCAGACAAGAACAAAGTGCATTTCATCCCCACCGGTTCTGCCTTCTGCCCCGTCAGCCTGGTGAAGCCTCTCTTCCCAAACGTGGGCTTCCTCTTCAGGAGCTTCCCAGCTTCCTCCAGCCCCATCCCGGGCACGCTGACCTCCTGCCAGCCCCCGGCCCCGTTCCTCGGGGTGCGGAAGGACGCTGCGGGCGGCAGCTTCAGCGACGTGGCCACGGCTCCTTCCCTGAGCTATGAACCCTGGAAGCGGGGTCAGCCCGAGGACAGCGTCGTCTTCCACAGCTCCCTGGTGGTGTGAATCCTTTGGGAGCGCAGCTCTTCGGCCTCTGGAGATCGGTGCCTTGAGGGTGGGATGCAACAGCCCAGAGGCAGCCCTGGGACTGTGACCCACAGTGTGCTTCCTCCCAGGATGATGGAACTGTGAAGCACGGAGTGCCGTGGGATTCCCGGCTGCTGGAGACGCTCGTTTCTGCGAGCCCCGCCTCTTCAAAGCACTTCCCTGTGATGAATTGTCCTCGGTGTGATTGATGGTGAAGAGGAGCAGAGGCAAAGTTGGGCCCTGGGAGGTTTCGGGTGGGGATTGCTGAGACCTGGGGAGTGGGAAGGGGAAGAAGGGGCCGGGGGACCC
>JANRGW010035892.1:0-12774 GCA_024733675.1 Psilopsiagon aymara
GCACCTCCCGTATGAAGATAGGCTGAGAAAGTTGGGTCTGTTCAGCCTGGAGAAGAGAAGGCTGCGTGGAGACCTCAGCAGCCTTCCAGTATCTGAAGGGGGTCTATAGGGATGCTGGGGACAGACTCTTCATTGGGGACTGTAGTGAGAGAGGACAAGGAGTAACAGGTCAGACTTAAACGGGGGAAGTTTAGATTTGATGTAAGGAAGTTCTTTGAGGGTGGTGAGGCACTGGAATGGGTTGCCCAGGGAAGTTGTGAATGCTGCATTGCTGGTGGTGTTCAAAGCCAGGTTGGACAGAGCCTTTGGTGACATTGCTTAGTGTGAGGTGTCCCTGCCCATGGCAAGAGGGTTGGAACTAGATGATCTTAAGGTCCTTTCCAATGTTAACTATTCTATGATTCTATAAATTGAATCTTTTCTTAAGAATTGAGTATCTCAGCTGTAGTAGTCTTCCATCTGTAAGTATTTTGGACCATTCCTTTCTGGGAGGAAGTCACAAATATATATATATTTAAACTTGTTATAGTGAAGTCTTAGGTTTTAGAGTTCACAAAATCTAGAGCCTAACTTTTTAAATGCTCTTTTCATTTAAATTGGTGTATTTCTTTACAGAATTTACTATTCTTAGGAGAATATTATAAACATCAGTAGTACATAGTTCTTGGGTGGAATGTAGTTGACGAAGTCAATGAACTACATCTAGCTGTATATACTTAGTCATTTTACACCTCTGTAGTACAGTTATGTTTTTTGTTTAAAGTAGCTGTGAAAACAGTATGTATGGCAGTCAATTAAGATTTGTTTCCTTTGTTTGTCTTGGCATTCCACATATGGTTTCATGCCTTCACTTTGATATGTAAACAGCAGCTTTAGGTTTCATGTAAAGGAAGAGGGAAACTTTTTGAATTGCTAATGTTGATGGCTAAATTGAGGTTGCCACATCTATGTTGTAATAGATGATGGAATTGGGCTTACTGTGATATTCTAACAGTTTGTGTAGTTAATATAAATATTTAGTGTAAAAAGGCCAGACTTTCTTAATGTAGTCTGCAGTTACAAATGTTATCACATAGCCAATGAAAAAAGCTGCCTTTTATTTCAGAGCTTATTTGATATTTTATTAGCTACAAATTTGTTTACTTTTGTCCACAAACTTCTTTATTTTGAAGTTTATGAAATTTAGTTTTCACCTTTGACATTCTTTTTTGAAACAAATCTTCTGATCTCAGTCTTCACGTTCGAGTACTTCCTAAACTTAGATGTTGTCACCTTATTAAATGAAACAACTGCAAATTGAAATCCAATCCTAAAGTCTTGCGTATTTTTTGTATTGTGTGTACATTTTTAACTATTTAATATGAGTTTTAATGTCAATGTTTTTGTGTTCACTTAGTTATGTGAATTTTAATTAGTTGACTAGATTAAGTGCAAATAATATAAACTTGTGTTTTGTATGTGTAGCATTGTCAGATACCTGTGTACTTCAAGGCAGCCATATCTAATCTAAATTTCAAAGTAGTAATAAATAGCCAGTACTTTGAAATTTTGTGACCAAGATTGTGTTTTTAAAGATATATTTGTGTGTATACATGCTTACAAGAGTGTGTTAAAAGCTCTAGTAGTTATCATGTATGTGAGTTAATAATCTTTGCTGTTACTGTCAAGTTTATGAATGTTTTCTGAAAGAATAAAGGTGTAAGTTTGCTTCACTAAGGAGTAAGTTGTTTCCAAATTACTTCTAGGCACTGGAGACTTTAAAAATGTTCGAGCAAAAGGATAGCAATGTAAAGAGTGCAGCAGCAACAAACCTTTCATTCCTTTATTATTTGGTAAGTGTTTGCTTCAACAAAACCAGTTAAGAACTACAGTTTATGTAGCAACTTCTGTATGTTTGTAGCAGTTTTTCTGTCTTTGAATCTCTATAAACAACAAGAATCTGTATGTAGAAGAGTTAACTCTGGAACATCAGTTCTGGCTGTAGTTGAAGTTTGGAACATGTCCTTTGTTCCTGTTGCTGGGAGGAAGAGTGAGATTGAGCCCCAGGCCCCAGAAGTGTGCCTGCACTGTGATTTGTACAGAAGCACAGCAGCTGCATTTAAAACTCAGGTCCTGAAGACCCTGTCTGAACTTCAGGAATGTGTGAAATAAGTAGCTATGTAGCTTAGGCAGATGTGATTGTGTATGAAGTTTGTAGAGTATGGGAATTTATTTTGGTGTGGATTTTTTTGTGTGATAGGCTTTTTTTGGTTGTGGTTTTGCTTTGGGGGGGGGGGTGTTTTGTTGGGTTTTTTTTCTAATAGAAATACTGCTTTGTTGCAAAAAAACCTGAATGGGACAAAGCACGCCTTGTGTTCTCATCTTAAGTTCTCTGAAACTAGAAAGAGATGATTTGCCTTTTGCAAATACATACAGAATATTTTAGGACTGAAGAATGTTTGGGGTTTTTTTTTCATCCTCAGTCTTTTGAAATTCCACCAAGTGTATGAAGACACAGCTGCAAGAATATTGACTGTCAAATGATTAATACAATGTTTGCTTTGTTCATGTAGGAGAATGAATTGGCACAAGCAGCTAACTATGCAGATTTAGCTGTAATTTCTGATAGGTACAATCCAGCAGCTCTGACTAACAAAGGAAATACTATTTTTGCAAAAGGAGACTATGAAAAAGCAGCTGAGTTTTATAAGGAAGCTCTTGGGAATGATTCCTCATGCACTGAAGCACTCTATAATCTTGGTAAGCCAAAGGTGCTTTTGGGATTTAGATTTGTCTTTAAGTAACACTAGTGTTTCTACGAATCTGGCTTTCAAAGTTTTCTTGTGTAGAAATATATACTAATTATTATTACTTTACTCAGTAATTTATTTTATAGCAAGGTGTTAATTTGTACTTCCTATCTCTTCTGTAGAAAAAAAAATGCCAGTGTTAATATCGACTAGTAACTGTAGCTGATTAAGTCACTTTAAAGATAAAAATTTCTACTATCGACTAAAAATACACCAGTTTTATCTTTATTAAATGATCAGTCATTCCCCTGTAAAAGCACTCCCTCCGCTTCCCTCACTCATCTTGTTAAAAAAGTGTGATTGCATATGTTCTTGGTCTTTGATTAAGTTTGTGTTCCTTGTGTTTATCAGTTTGGTAGGTCATACTAGCTGGTAAGAATTGTAAGCATGGATCTCACTAATAGAAGTCCATCAGTGCAAAGGCAGTTACACTGCCTCTGAGTACTGTGTTCCTATTGCATTTTTCTTGGTTATTCTGTTAGTTAATATGCTAAAGTCATCTTTTTTTCATTGCAGTAATATCATAACCTTTATTTTTTTAGGTTTAACGTACAAGAAGTTAAACAGAATAGATGAAGCTTTGGATTGTTTTCTGAAACTCCATGCAATCCTTGGAAATAGTGCCCAAGTCCTTCACCAGATAGCAAACATGTATCTTTTTCTGGATTATAAGGGATGGTGGTTTCAGTAGACACATCTAATCTGAAATAATGTGTATCAGTCATGACATGATGACTTAGAAATTTACTGTGATGTCCATTATAATTAGGATGATCATGCATAGATTCATTCTCTCATGTTTGTGAAAATGAGAACCGAACTTAGAACCTTCTCGAACATTTCCAGTGGAGCAAGTGAAGAAATACATTAAGACTGTGCACATGGCAGGGAATATATTTACACTCAGTGTTGTGTCCTGGAGTATTTAAAATGCTGCTGATTTTATTACAAAACTAATGTGACAGATGTAAGCACAATTGAGTAAACCCTTTCAGAAAAAAATGATACAGTTAATGAAAGTGAAGTTCTGTTCTGAAAGCTGTTTCCAGATTAGTTAGTGTATGCTTTAAAAAATAACTGTCCCCCATCACTGCAAAAGCTCAACAGGTTGAGAAGCTAAGGAGGGGAGGGGTTGGCTTTGCACATCACTGGTGATACTTTACAAACTGAATTTCTTTAATAATGCGGCTGAGGATGTGTGAAATCCTCCCCAGATTCTTCTTGCTGTACTACACTTTTAAGAATAGTGAAAGTAATAAAAATGTATTTTAGTAAAATGTGTAACCTCCAAAAATACGAAGGGGCTGTGATCTCTATTCCTCATATAACTCCTTTACAACAACATAAATGGCCCTACAACTCCCAACTCCCATGTGGGGAAGAGTTTCTCTGCTCCACTGCTATGTAAAACTGATTTCCACCAATACTGGCAAGGTGTCTCCATGAAGGGGAGGGTGCAGAAACTGAAGAAACCATGTTGGGCAGCAGCTTCAGCTCACATTGCTGGAGAGGTCTGTGCTGCTAAGGGTGATGTAGGAGGGGAGATCATACTGTAGGCCTAATTACAGCTAAAGCTGCCTCTGTTCTCTGAGCCAGCATCGTGCACTTATCTGTGCTGTGCTGCTTAGACATACAGCAGAAAATATCACTGCAGGCAAAAGTCTGTACTTGAGGATAGCAGTTTTACCTGACCACTTACTTTAGGACAAAATAATGTATTATGAGAAACTAACCAAGCTGTAAATGCTACACCTGGTCCTCACACTTGATGAGAGAGAGAGGAGAACCAAGCCCAAGGTGTTTTTAAGGTGAAAGAGCTGCCAAAAGCCTCTCAATATTTCTCTTCTTCATAGAAAAAATACTTTATAATACAAATGAAATTATGAAAACAATGTGTATAAAACAATGTGTATGTGTCTCTCCACACTTCAGTGACTAGTGTAACCTGTCCAACATATGGATCACATTATGTAAAGTAGTAGGAATTATGACTAAATCAAAATATCATTGTTATCAGCCCTTGACTGAAGAAAACTCAGATATGAGATCATGGGAGATCCCAATCAAGCCATAGAGTGGCTTCTGCAGTTGATCAGTGTAGTACCAACTGATCCGCATGTACTTTCAAAGCTAGGGAAATTATATGATAATGAAGGGGATAAATCCCAAGCTTTTCATTATTATTGTGAGGTACTTATTCTTTATTGCTTTTCCAATGCACTTTGTCATAATTAAGGAAAATTTTGCCATAACTTACTATATGAAATTAGTAATTGATTAAATTAAACTTTTATTTAAACCTTTAAAAATGTAATCCAAAATAGGGAAAAAAGAAAAAAATAAATAAATTTTAAAAAGAAATTTGGGGAGGACAGTTGGCAAAATCTAACATTTCTAAGTCAGATCCTAAGGAAGAACATAGCTGGTGTTTCCACATGGTATTTGACCTCAGACTTTCGTGTTTACATTGACCCCTAACAATTTTAATTTAAAATATAGTCTGAGATTAAATAAAGAATGGATATAATCAATTTAATTTTAAAGGTGTGTAACATAGCTGTGTTGATTGGAAGCTGTATCTATATAGTGGATATGGAGATACATATATATAATGTGTTTCAGTTCATGTATATACAGTTGCCTAAAGATAGACATCCTCTCTCAGTTCAGAGCAGCTATAGTACTGTCTGTAGTTTGTAGATATTAGTATGTTTTACAAACAGGAATAAGACAGGAAGTCGCTTTGCTGCAATCTGAGAGTTCTGTTTATCTGTGTAAAGTAAGGATGACTAAAGGCTGTGTTGCAGTCTGAATACTAGTGGAGAGTTGTGCTTGATGATAATTTTGTTGCCTATTTCAGTGGGAACTTCTGAAAAGCTAAACTGTTATTTATGTACATGACGTATTTTGTAGACAAGAATGCTTTTAAGTGAATTTTCTAGCATACTGGTTAGAGTGTGGAATTGTACACGTATTAGTTGACATTGTTTAATGTTCTAGGTAATCTACTCAAATGTAGACATGATGTAAGTAAACATTTTTGCTATCGCAAACTATTTAACAGTTTTCAAATAAGGCTGGATGGAAAATGTGACAGACTCATCTTGGGTAACTTCTAAAAACCATTCTGTAATTAGAAAACTTGGCATACCTTTTTCTTCTTTTTTTTTTTTCTTCAGGATTGCTTAGTATAGCACACTGCTTCCATTCATGTATTACATGGTTTTGGCATCTGGAGAATTAAACACCTGAGTAAGATATTCCAGAAGTAACAAAGATGTTGTTTATCACTAAAATTGTGTTTCTTTCACCTTTTCTATTTTGTCAGTCATACCGGTATTTCCCTTCAAACATTGAGGTCATTGAATGGCTTGGAGCCTATTACATTGACACCCAGTTTTGTGAAAAAGCCATTGAGTACTTTGAAAGAGCAACGCTTATCCTGTGAGTAATTGTTATTCTGTGCCTACTCAAATATTTCATGATTAGACATCCGTAAGTATACCTAGAAATAAATCAGTTGGATAATTCTATTACTGTAAATAAATACCAAAGTTAAAAATATTTGGGATATTATTCAGTTTTCTCAACTTTCTGTTCATTTACTGCATGTTTTTACTCTTACTGTGCAATTTCAATGTTAAGTAAGATCCTCCATTGGGTCCAAGATAATATTAGGTGTTGGAATCTCTTTTTTCTATCCTCTGCCATTAAACACAGCTACAAAGTGGGGAACAGCTCTCTTAAGCTACCAATACCTCCTTTCCTGTTGCTTTATGTGAAATATTTCCATTATTTTATCATGTGGTGAGGACTGGATGGTTTAGATAAATGCATCTTTCAGCAGTTCTTGCTGTATTTCTACTTTTAACATAACTTCTCCTTCCATGGAAAGAATATTACAAATAAGGTGTAGAAGTAAGTCAGAATGTGCAGTGCAGAATTATCAATGGTCAGTGAAAATAAGTTGACAGATCAAATCAATCCTGAGATACCTGAAATACCTTGAGTTCAGTTCAGGAAATTAATTGCTGATATTGTCCTTTAGCAGAATATGATGCATTTAAGGCAATATATAGGCCATGTATTTTGGTTTATATTAGAATGGAAGCTTACCAGACAAATAGTTACACAAATATTTGGTCAAACTTATATCTGTAATCCAGAGTTTAAGCAGAATTCTAAAACGACGTCCATATTTTCTTTTTATGTGGGAACAAGTATTTGTCTGTATGTTCATGAAGAATTCTGTGTTAATAGACCAAACAAAATTCATGCAACTAAAATTCACTCCATTCTTTGTTTTGTGATTTGGGAAACTGATTAAAAATCAGGCTAAGCAAACTCGGTTGTTGCTTGTCTTGTGACGATACAAAATTTGGCATTCTTTTTGTTCTCTGAATCTAAAAGACATGCAGAAACAAGATGTGAACAAAAATTTGTACTGTATTGTTAAGGAGAGGTTATACTGTGAATAGGTTATTAGAAGTTCAGTGAAAAATGGTAATTCGGTTTTTGAAAGGGCTTGAATTTAGAGTAGACGTTAATCACAGATAATGTGAGGTGTAAATAACAATTAAAAATAAATAGGAAAGTGTAGACTTATAAAGAAATAGAACTTGTAGATTAGGTGAAAATGCACTGGAGACAGTTCGCAGAAATCACAGTTCACAGGTTTGCCAGTATTATTTTATTCATGAATACTGGCCACCTTAAAAAATAGTATTTTAGTCAAGCTGTAAGATTGCATATGCTGGCATTCACTGCCTTCTTAGAAGCTTTGGAAAAAAACACCTGAAACTAAAAAGAATTATTTCATAATCTTGTTTTGGCAAGGATCTAAATATTTTATGCTTCATGTTGCACTCATTCAATGCATGAAGTATGTGAATTGTAAAGTAATTATGAATAATTGGCATATGTAATTCTTTATTATTATTTGTAATTGTAATCTATCTGTAATGCAGAGAAATTATTTCTCTGGGGGCTGAGATTGTTGATAGTAGTTAACAGAACAGATGTTTTGCTGTTTATTTGGTATTAAAAATAGAGTCTAGGTATGTTAATTGAGAAGTACGAATCTTGGGTTATAATTTACTACTAATTATAAATAAAGTTATATTTTAAAATTCTAAGTTTATTTTAACCATGATCAGCATTTTTTAGTTTAACATTTTTAGTTTGTTTAGTATATTCGGTATTTTAATCACAATAATTACATTTTAAATTGCAATCTAAGATATCGTTATACATTGAATTGAGAAACAATTTTCTCTTATTTTATATTTTAACAGCCTGCACAAGTCTATGATAAATAAAAGGAGCTGTGCAGCTAATTCTGGCTGCTGACAACTTATTCTCTGTAGAATTTTTGTACTGAACTGCAAAATGAACTAATATGGTGTCTGCTTGCCTGCCTTTATTGTTTGCAAGAGACATATTCAGCTGAAACTAAAAAGGTGAAGCAACCATCTTTTACAAGCCTGTTTGGCAACTACCACGCAAATAGATTATTTAGAGTTAAACATGTCCTGTGCTGTGACTGCAGGGAAAACCTGAAGAGAATAAGTACAAAACTATTCTGAAAACCTTAGCAAACAGTGCTTTTGGAATGTGCTACTCTTGATTTGTTATCCAGGTGCAAAAATGGCTTTGACTTACAGAGCATCCTTTCATTGTTGACATGAAAATTCCCCAATTTTCACATTATCTTGATAAGAATGAGGAGAGTCCAACGGTTTTGGTGTACATGCTCAAATATTTCAGATATTTTCTCTGACCATATCTATCACTATTATGTGCTAAAAAGAGAAGGACAGGTAGCAACTCGCCATCGAGATGATGGCAGAATAAGCCAGAGTCTGAAGCGGTGAGTGTACTTCCTGGCAGGGATCCATCCCTTGGGTGTGCATGGGACCCTACTGGTGGGACTTTCTTCTCAGAATACGGTTTAGCATTTTGTTATCCCCTATTGCATGGTTCTGTACCTCACACAAAGATCAGTCATTCATATGTCAGCTCAACTAATTGTGTCTGGTGCACAGAATCATGACCAAGAGAAAGACTATAACATGAGACTACAAGTGAATGACATCAAGGCCTGAACAGGAATATGATGCAAGGGAAAGTCTGTGTGAACTGAGCGGGCTAAATTCTTCCTTAGAAGGCAGTTATGTTAGGTGAAAAAATTTAAAATAGTTTCATAGTAGATCTTTACCAGTGCTCTGCAGGTGAGTTAGCTTATTCATTGTTTGGCAGAGTGCATAATTTTAATTTATCTGTATGCAGACCAACACAAGAGAAGTGGCACCTGATGGTTGCCAGTTGCTACAGGAGAAGCGGTAAGTTCTGTCACTCTTTTGTAATTGGTTGGAGGTTTATAACATTGTTTTTGTAATTGATTGGGGTTGTTCAGCTGGGAGAAGGGAAGCCCAGCGAATATATGAAGTGGGCTTCTAAGAAAGGAGGAGACGTTTTATCAGTATCTGTAGTGATAGGACAAGATGTAACAGTGTTAAACTGAAAGAGAGCAGAATTAAATTAGGTATTAGGAAGAAATTCTTTACTATGAGGGTGACGAGACACTGGCACAGGTTGCCCAGAGAAGTCGTGGCTGCCCCATCCCTGGAAGTGTTCATGGCTGGGTTGGACAGGGCCTTGAGCAACCTGGTCTAGTGTAAAGTGTCTCTGCCCATGGCTATTAAATAAGTAAAATAAAGAAGTTAGTACAGCATAAGTTATCTGACAGAAGTCTTTTCAATGTAATTATACTACTATCTGATCTAACATAAGTAATTAGATTTTAAAGTTGTGTAATTCCTATTCCTTTTCAACTTCGGGTATAATTTTTCAATATTAAAATAGTAGCTACATTACACAACAATAGTCTTAATGTGCTGTGTTTTCTTACTGGGAATATAATACACCAGTAAGCAAAATGGAAAGAGGCTAATCTTTCTGGGCTTTTTGCACCACCTAAAATGCATTCAAGACACTTGATGATCTAAATGGTACTCTTGTTTTCTTGCTTTCCCATTTTATCACTCTTCTTTGTGCTTCTTTAAAGCTTTGCAAATCAGACTTCCATAATAAATAAATGCATTTTCTCACTTTGCTCAGATATTTGATACAACAATGTGGAAAGGTACATGACTTAGAGAAGCCAGTGAATTAAGAATAGTCAGCACCGCCCAAAACTAGACATAGTAACTGTTTTCCCAGCAAAGAAACACAGTGGTTTTGGCTACTTTTTAGTTCATATATGACTTATTGGCAAAATTTCCAGCTTATCATGTTAACACATAACAGGTCAGTTTGATTTCTGCTTCACACTAGGAAAATAAAATCAGTGATATCTCAAACTTTATTGTCAGATATTTTATGGATATGAGGTTTTAGATTCACAGGATCTGTCAGTCCTTTCCATCATGATCAAGCCAAGCCAAAATTGAAAGCAAAATCCTAAAGAATAATTACTTTACTACCAGATCTGGGCAAAGGGGAGAGACACATTTATATTCTGATGGAAGGATGGACAGGCAGAGCTCAGCTGGTACATGTTCCTATTTGGCCCATCCATACATTTGCAGCCTCAGATGAGCCCTGGTATGTTTGATACAGCTTGTCTCACAGATGGTTCATACAACAGTGGGGTCCTAGAGGCAGGTCAAAAAAGGCAAAAAACAGGTCTTAAAATATTAAATCATGTACTTGTACTGAAAAGATGAAGTAATGTTAAATTGTACCAGTTTCTCATAAGTTGCTCTTTATTGTATTTACATATGTGGATAGGAGATGTTTGGTTTATTTGCAGGTAACTACCAGAAAGCTCTAGAGAAATACAAAGTCATTCACAGAAAATTCCCGGAGAACATTGAATGTAAGTTCATTGAGTGGTACAGCTATCAGAGGAAACACTTGTTATATTGAATATGTGTGTTAGTAATCGTATGATGGAAGTATTTTTCATACAAAAATATTTTAATGAACTAACATTTTTATTCATGCTAATGCTGCAAGTTTTCTGTGACAACACTAAAGTATGATTTAAGAAATATTAAGGTAATGTTAAACACATGAAAATTAGCTGTAGTGGATTGGTTGAGTTTTTTCTCATTCATACTTCCTAAGTTTTATAACTGTGTTATTAATTTAATCTTTTTTACAATGAAATGTATGCATTTTTACTTCTAGTCCCTGCTAGTTGAAACTCCTGCTGTCAGTTTCTATATATGAGAAAATCTTATTGTTAAGTTTTACCAAAGCCAGACCTTCCAAAAGAATGTAGAAGGTGAGATTTTGTTGTTGGGTTTTTAAGTATAGTATAGCCAGTCTGTGAAAAATCCATGGAGACTTTCAAACTGAACTACAGGAAACGTAATTTTGAAGAGTGAGGTATTTGCAGAATCAGTCAAATATGTACTTTAAATGACTAAGCCTTGAGAAAATAGTGGTTGGTTCTGGTTGTGCAAACATCCTCTTTTGTCCCACACTGCCTCACTAATAACAAGCCTACACTTTTAAATGCTATGTGGGAAGAATATTCACTGTATTAAAAAAAAAAAAATAAATGAAATTGTATCATTCTGCTTTAACAAACACACTGCTCATACATAATCATACCGTTGTCATACAGTTCTGTTGTACAAAAGAAATACAGCAGTATGACTCCTCAGAGTTATAAGCAAAATGTCACGTTCATATGGTCACACATTTCAGAGGGATAGAGTATTTAGTAAACCTGTTAGAATGCTAATATTTTTCTGAATCTAGTTTCTATAACTTACAATATGGAGGCAGAAATTAAACAATTTAACGGATTTTAAAATTTTCTGCTGCTAAAACAATGGTTCTTCAGTCGTTCCTCCCTTGCCATGTGCTCTCAACCATCTTCCTTATGCTTGTTCTGATGCTTTTATGGTCCCTCAGTGAACAAGTTCAACTCCTTAAACCAACAGAAAAATAACAAGACAAAAATAAAATAACATACTTGTAAAAACGGTCAGGAGAGTAATGGGTGATCTCATGCTCATCTCTGCTTCAGAGGGAAGTTGACAAACCCATAGAAATAGCAACCATCTTTGCATGGCTTGGTATAATATTTAAGGAGACAGTTTTTAGAGGTTCATTTGCTTCCATCATGCAGTTATAGTCGATCTTCATGTTTGGTTTATTGGTTGGGTTTTTTTTAATTTTATAAATACTAATCTTAAAAAAAATCAACCACAGCAACAGAAAAACTGAACCATTCTGATTCTCTTGGCATTTGAAAAATTGTTTTCAATGAAATGCTGTTGATAGTGACTCCTTAGTAATAACTTAATATCATTATTGCACTTTCTAGTTTCCAGAATGCTTTGAAAACATCAAGGGTTCTGAATCAGATGAGTTGGTCTTATGCCTTCCCCGTGTATAAATGGCATTTGCACTTTTCATGGATACAGACACTATATCATAGAAAATGTCAGGTTATTTGCAAAATATCACAACTTGCACAGGGATAAGGGAGTTGAGTCACCTTGTATTGCTAGTTACTTGAATTGTTTGCTATTCTGTGTGTCCAGTTCTGTAAGGGTGGGTGTACTTGTAGTTTGACCTCCTTGGAAACCTTTTTTAAAAGATGTTTTGCTTTTTCAAATAGGCCTCCGATTTTTAGTTCATCTTTGCACAGATATGGGTATGAAAGAAGTCCAGGAGTACACGACAAAGCTCAAGAAAGTGGAAAAATTAAAAGAAGTAAGAGAGCAGGTAAACTTGTTTCTTTCTGTGATTACAGGAGGATAAAGAGCTGGCTGGCTGGCCGCATGCAAAGAGTTGTGCTCAATGGCTCAATGTCCAGCTGAAGACTAGTAATGAGTGGTGTCCCTCAGGGATCGGTGTTGGGACCACTCTTGTTCAACATCTTTGTAGGTGACATGGACAGTGGGATTGAGTGCGCCCTCAGCAAGTTTGCCAATGACACCAAGCTGGGTGGTTCAGTTGATAT
>JANRGW010035892.1:13308-29484 GCA_024733675.1 Psilopsiagon aymara
GGTGGTGAGGCACTGGAATGGGTTGCCCAGGGAAGTTGTGAATACTCCATTGCTGGCGGTGTTCAAGGCCAGGTTGGGCAAAGCCTTGGGTGACATTGCTTAGTGTGAGATGTCTCTGCCTATGGCAGGGGGATTGGAAGTAGATGATTTTAAGGTCCTTTCCAACCCTAACTATTCTATGATTCTGTGATACAGTATCACTACCTATATATATGAAGTTAAAATAACCTTTATGGTAGTTAAAATGTATATTAAATTCTTGCTTTGGAGAGCCTTCTGTTTTGTCAGGTTTGGTTTTTTAGTTTTAAACTACTGATCAGCCTTACATCTGACTGGTTTTTAAGCACCAGATTTTCTGTGATTTTAAATATTAGTGAAAGATAGATTATGTGGATGTGATGGGAATGCTGGAGCCACCTGCATAATTCAGTGTCTCTTAAATGTCATCTTTCCTACTTATTTGACAGACTGTATAAAATGTATGTATGAGCCAAGTAATTAATGCAACTACGGGGAGAAAAGGGAAGCCTAAGAATTTGGCCATGCAGTAAACCTCCTTTTTGCTGTATAAGAAGTTGCAGCATTGACAGGTTACATAGATGGAAGTAAATTATTAATGTTAATGTCAATTTTTAAGCTGGAGAAAAAGAAAGAAGTGAGGTGTCACTGCCCATGGCAGGGTGGTTGGAACTAGATGATCTTAAGGTCCTTTCCAACCTTAGCTATTCTATGATTCTATGATTCCATGGGAAAGCTACAGGCTGAAAGGTATGGGATTGTAACTTGTGCTCTGTTCAGAGGATTGAGCATGTGTGGTGCGCGCACTCGTGTGAGTGGTTTTCTTGCTGTTCCTGTGATAAAGTAAGATTTTTAAATTAAAATCGGTTTTTCTTGGAAAGCATTATCCGTGCTGTTGTGCTGCAAGGTGTTCAAACTTGCTTTTCCTATCCAGTGAATTGCCTCAGAGCTACATAGTCACATTAGGACACATGAAGTTTTACCTAATTTACTCTGCTCCTAGAAACACTGGCTCGCTTGTGATGTCAGATGATGTGTAAATGCATCCTTAGTTGCTTCATTTTTACTTCAATTCCAGAGAGCCTGAATGTGCACATGTACATTAGGACATTTTAGAAATGAAACTCACAAAGGGAAACACTGATCCAAGCATTCCAAGTTCATATTACAGCCTTACTTTGTGGGAGGTAGTTGAAGTGTATTTTTGAGGTTACAGTTTGGGTTTTCAGAAAACGTAAACCTAAAACACTCGGGAAAATGGGGGAAAAAAGCAACCCACAACTGTAGTGAGACTGATATTCCTCCTTATCTCTCCCATAATGGTATCTGTAAGAAAAACAGATGACCACATACAGTGTTCCTATTCTGCAAAACTCAGTAATTAAGAGATCTCTCTGAAGTGTGTTAAACAGGCTTTGCTTGGTTTCCAGGGAATATTAGTTCAATGTTGGTGACATACGTAGTTCTTTGCAATAACTTCCAATACGTTGGTGCTTTACTCAGGAAAACTGCGATGAAACCAATTAAAACTGAATTGTTTTATAGCTAATAAAAGAAAGAGGTCCCTGGGGATGGAGAGGTTATCTATTTCCTTGCATATAATTCCAACATTTTTTTACACTGAAGATGTTAATTATGTGCAGTAGATCTGCAAATGTGGAGGATTCTTTTTCATTTAAGGTGGCTAATGTTTGAGTATGAAAATAATAACTTGTCACATCACTTTTTCATTTCATGTTGGAATCAGGAGCTTTCCTGAACACATTTCTGTACTTTCTGGTTGGGAAAAAGCTACTAGTAAAATATTTAAAAGATTTTTAGTAACACAGAAGTAATGTTTAAATTGTTTAATTCTTTTTCATTCTATCTACATTGTGTTAAGGGACTTTATTGAGTAGTACCTGAATGACAGAGGAATCAGTGGAATTCACTACAGTTGCATAGTATCACAAGTTATGGCATAGTTGATTTATGACTTTAATAGTGATCATAATTCAGACTTTAATAGTGATCATAATTCAGGCATGACATGGGAAGTTCACTCTGTGTATTATAATTCACGATTCCTGTTTAAGAGTCTGGTGACTCTATCCTGTCACAAATTAACCTTGCAAAGCAGAATCATAGAATGGTTTGAGTTTGAAGGGGCATTTGAAGATCATCTAGTCCAAGTCCCCTGCCAAGGGCACAGACACCTTCTACTAGACCGTCCAAAGTGTCTTTGAGCACTGCCTGAGGTGGGGCAGCCACAACTGCTCTGGACAACCTGTGTTTCACTATCCTCATCATAATTGTTTTTTAAATTATGTCCAATGCAAGTCTACCCTCTTTCAGCTTAAAACTGTTGCACCTTGTCCTGTCATTACCGGCGCCAGTAAAAACTCTGCACGCATCCCCCTTTTATGTATTAAAAAGCCACAATAAGGTATTCCTGGAGCCTTCTCTTCTCCAGGCTGAACAGCCCCAACTCTCTCAGCCTGTCTTCATAAGAGAGGTTTAGATTTGAAATTACGGAAGAATTTCTTCACTGAGAGGGGGTGGTCAGGCATTGGAACAGGCTGCCCGGAGAAGCAGTAGAATCACAGAGCCTGGAAGTGTTCAAAAAACATGCATGTGACATGATTTAGTGGTGGACTTGGCAGTCCTGGGGTAGTGGTTGGTCTGGATGAGCTTAAATGTCCAACATTGTTGATTGTATGATGTTTATGTTAACTTACTGTGATTTAGTACACTGCTGTTGAAATTGAGTATTTGTTGATGTTGAAGTTGTTAGAAGTTGAGTATTTTTCTAGGACAGGATCTGAATGTCAGTGCTGTCTTGCATATAATAGCCCTGCAGTTCTTTTTTGCTACTGGTATTACATCTGGATTCCCATCCCCTGATTTGAGGACTTTTTTTCTGTGCTTGGTTGGTTTGCGTGTGTGTGTCTGTGTGTGTGTGTGTGTGTGTCTGTGTGTGTGTGTGGTTTTTTAGTCTTATGTCTACTATCTGGCTTTAGAAATTACTAGGTATTTTTGTCCTAAGAACTTCCTTATGTCATCTGTGAATGTATAGTCATAAACGATACTTTCAAGTTCTAAAATTACCAAATTTTAATATTCAACTACCTAAGTTTCTAATAGGAATACTGGTTTCAGTTAGCAATACCAGATATAGTTCAGTTCCTGCTCCCAATTTCAGATCAACCCATGATTTCTTGATTGCACCAAGTAAAGAGAGAAAAGATAAATGCTAGTGTAATATAGTGATATTTCAAAGCCTGCATACAGGCGTTGTCTTCCTGTAGAAATTTATCAAGATTAGCTATTCTGGCATTGTTTTTTCCAGAATAAGTATATCCACATGGAGTTTATACCAAAATAAATATTCTAGAGGACTTATTGCACTCCATTCTCAGATACAGACAAGTTGTTATATACATCCAGCCAAGAATCTGGGAACATTTGTGGGGTTCATTCTGTGTAGAAGTTTTTCTCCCTGCCTCTTCCAGCACTGGATTTTTACTGTGACCTTTGTATGTTGGGTTTTTTTATGGTTTTTTTTTCTTTTTTTTTCCTCCTAACTGCATTAATCTTCCTTTTTCATGTTTCAGTTTAAAAAAAACAAGTAATAGTGTACAAGTTCACACAACCTTCTTAGCACTGATGTATATGCACATGGCTATTTATTTCCTTTCAGTGGGCTTAATGACTGAGAGTGAGGGCCTAATTGTTAGTGGTGTGAAGCAGTGGTCATAGGTGCAAACATGGGGGAGGGGGACAAGGAGAATTTACTGCCTTTACCTTCAGATACCTACATCTGGACTAATCATCCTAGATGTCTTTTGCAGTCATGGGAGAGAAATAGGCATTTATAGCATGGAAAACATTGGACCTATTTTAAATGTCTGCTTTTAGAATGGGGTGACTTATAAACTACTCACTTGGAACTTTACAGGATTTAGTCATATGGTTTAAGCTGCAGTGCTTCTATAATATTTTGGGAGTCAAGTCCTAGGATGTAAATGCCATGAGGGCTCTGTCATACAGGGATCACTTCCCTCTGGCAGACAGAAGCTGAGCTTACACTGGCAGACTTGTCAGTCATTCAACATTTGGAGAGTCTGAACATGCTTCCTGAAGGACCAATATGTGCTATTTCACAGGACCATGAATAGGATATTTAATACAAAACTCAGAGAACATACTTTAGACTTGAGGATTTCCCAAAATAAATAAAAAGCCTGAGAAATTCTGGTCCCAGACTGGGCTGCTCCAAGACGA
Organism: Psilopsiagon aymara; assembly: GCA_024733675.1. Classification (NCBI taxonomy): domain Eukaryota; kingdom Metazoa; phylum Chordata; class Aves; order Psittaciformes; family Psittacidae; genus Psilopsiagon; species Psilopsiagon aymara. Next base: position 17,590 of record JANRGW010035892.1, read on the forward strand.
TTTCTGGTTTCATGTTAGGCTTGCTGCTTTCCTGTCTGACTCCTATGAGTTTTGATTTAAGGGTTCTTCCTCTTTCTGTTGGCATGAGTCATGAATGTTCATTCACTTCTGTGTCATTCAACTTTACCAGATTCCATGGTATTTTTCTGGTGAAAAATGAGTGAAAAAGCTACAGTAATTGACCTGAATACATGGTTAGATAGTGTGCACATGTGTGTTAATCAGATCCCAAATTCATATTTTTAAATAAGATGCAGAGATTACATTATTGACAGTTGAATGCTGCAAACACCAAGTTCTCATACCTACCCATTGAAAAGTCCCTCACCCAGATGTACCTTCTTGTAATTGACAAGATACATATATGAGAAATTTGGTGTTTTGCCAGAAGACAAGTCCGCTATGTGATACAGAGGTATTGCTTTAATAAACTGTTGAAGTTTTCAAATTACACTAAAAACCCCACAGCTGGAAGATGTTTATGGTACCTTCCTCAGTGCAAGAGAGCTGCCTTTTTAAACACAGCTTTTAAAGTATTTACCTTCACCTTTATCTTGCATTTAACACTCAACAGCAAATTAAATTTTGCTGTGAAGCACAGTGGTGTGCCAAGTATTCAAAATTTAAGAAACATGGGGTGAATAGTTCTTTTTATAGATTTCCTTACTTCCTCCCCTTGAATCTTTACAATAATAAAACACTTGTGGGATTTACAAGATGTTAATAGGCAGAGGCTACTTTGAACTTGTGCAAGAAGGGCTATGTTGCCTGTTTTTTCAGCTGTACTTTACGAAGGTACATCTGACCATTTTTTTACGCACATTCCTTGTATAAATTTTATCTGAAGAAAAATAATTTTTGAGATATTCTGTTTGAATTTCACAGACCTCTTGTTTTATGTAAACACAGAATTTAACACTGATTTTAGGGACAATTTTGTGTATTGAAAAAACAGATTTAGTAGTTACAGTTTAGCCAGCCTAGTTTAATGTTCTCCTACTGTTTTATTATTAAGTCGAGTTTTCAATAATTGTCTCTATATTACTAAATAGGGGTTTTGTTCTGTTCTCTTCAAACCTTTTTGACTGTTCTCCAGCGCATTAAATCTGGCAGAGATAGCAGTGCACGTAGCCGCAGAGAAGGAAATGCTAGTGGTGGTAAGTACTTAATGCTTCTGCTTAAATACCAGATTTGTCAGGATTCTAAAAGAAACAGTTTTTCTTAAAGTGTTTGTAAAACCCCCTTACATTCTGAAATGCACACAAATATGCATGGAGTAATATGCAAGTACTTCACAAATTTTCACACATTTTGATTAGCTCGTTGCTGTATGAAACTTCAACCGCTATAGCAGCATGCATTTGGTCTAAGCTTTGTGCTTTATATACAAATCTCAGTGTATTCATAAAGCTACATTTCTATTTTCAGTACTGTATACTTGAACATTTTATCCTGTTAACTTTGGAATATTACTCAAAGGAATAATTTGTTTTAACAAAACAGAACATATAACCCATGAAAAACAAGAATTCAGTCTTTAACATGGAGGAAAGGGAGTTTTGTGCCAGCCATCTGTCCATACATTAAGTGCTTGTCAAAAGTTCAAGAAGCTGTTCTGTGCAACCTACTCCATAAGAAGGAGAATACACTTGCACTATATTTGAGCTCCTTCCCCTTCTCCCAGTGCGGCAGAATTGAAGTACTAGAGTCTTCCATAGAGGAAAGCTTGCTTTCTGACTACTAAGTCTTTCTGCCTTAACAGATTTATGATACTGACTTTCATAAATGTTAAACTTTAGCCATATAAGTCTGGAAACTGGCCTGCTTTGTCTTCTTTCTACTTAGTAGTCTGCATTTTACAGGGCTAACGATTTTTCCCTCCCATTATTAAATCCACAAAATGTTAGAAAAGTTAAACCTTACTGTTCCCCACTGTTCTTCTAAGGAAACTAGCAGACTAAAGGCTACTTCAGACAGCTGGAAAATACATCCTTATTTTGACTCAAAAAGAAAATGGTTTCTTTGTATTCTGGTTTTGGTTTATCTTAATATTGGTGGGCATCATAAAAAGATATTCTCTATAAGTTCTTGCCTCTTTTCCCTTCTTCCTGCAGAGAAATAATTTACAGATTCTTTTTTTCTTGGTAGTTTTATTTCTTCATCTACATAGCTTTACTACATTTATCCAATTCTGTAGGGTCATGGAGAGTCACGGAAATTCATAGTGTAATCATAACCTTTGCGTGATGCTACATTTACGAAGACGGCTCTCCTGGGTTCTCTAAGGGTTAAGAATGAGTGTTGGATGCTTAAAAGAGATCTCATTCCTTTTTTCAGCTCAATAGTTTCACAAGAGAAGCTTTTAAATCATTTTTTGATGTGTATCAAAAACACCATTCACCTGGGATTGAATTTTACCTGGTCTGGGCCCCAGGCCAAAGTAATTCTTGGGGTGAATTCCTTATTTTGGTAACAGAGAAGGATCAAAACATCTCTGAACTCTCCTTTGTTACATAAGGATCAGACAGCCAGCTGGAGGTGCCAGCAAAACAGCAGCGTAAGATACCTGTTTTCTGTCATAAAGTGGAGATGCACATGACATATAATAAATAGAAATTAAGGGTAGCATTGGTAGCAGGCAAGGATATTGACAGCTGTGCAAAACACTGCATGCAGCATATAGGTAAATGGCACAAAGGATCTCTCTTCTTACAGCTATGTTGTGTAATTTTCTCTACTCTTATTAGTGGAAAAGGAGAGAGGGTAAGTCAGTAATTTGGCAAATGGGGATGTAAATAATGATCAAGCTGGAAAGATGCAATGACAGTAGTAATCCTCCAAAGTACCAATTTGACTTTTAAAGACAGAAGAATCTATGGAAAGTAGTCTTATTTCAAAATGAAAAAATTACAAACTATATAAAAATCCCTTCCCTCCACTCTGAAGTTGATCACATGAGGAACTTTGACTGCAAATTCTAGCGATTCCAAGGCATTACTCTTTCTCTCCATAATGAGAGTAATGCAAGAAGAGCAAATGCAGACATTTAGGATGCCAACATAAAAAGGGTGAGAGGGTAACCAGGGTCAGAACTGACTTACAGTTTGTCCTATCAATAACTCTTAGATTGTGGTGCAAGAGATGACAGCAAATTTATGAAAGAATGAGAAAAAGCAGTTTGGGAACAAGTCTGTATAAGAACATATTTGAGAAGTCTCCATTATACAAATTTAGTGCCAAAGATCCAGCCTTTCTGGATATGACTTGGCAAACAAGCAGAGGTACAAAGAAGGTCCTGTATTGAGCCTGGAGTTAACTTTCTGCTGGGATTCCTCATTAAAAGTTGTGGTGAGATGTACAACTTCTGCATTTTTAGGAGGCGTGAAGCACATTACTCGGTTTTTAACCACTATGATTGACTCTGGGGAACTTTTATCAGTGAAGAAACAGCAGACTCACAGCAGCAGACGTTAAGGACTGTGAATGTAATTTGTCTGCCTTTTACTGAGGATGACTGAGAGGAATCTGAAGACCCAAACATGATTTTGTCTGATGTTTGGCATTATTTACCAGATTGTGAATCTGTATTTTGCAGTGAAGTCACATATGAAGTATAACCATGGGTTGTTTTATTTCAGAATCTTAGTACAATTTTGATAAATTAATGGCTTCAAAATTTTAAAAGAAAGAAACATTTGTGTATATTTCAAGGTTAGCCTTTTCCCAGTGTTCCTGCCAAGACCAAAAGGGATCATTTTCCCACCCTGTATGAGGGACTGAACATCATTACTGAACCCAGTGAAGTATGAAATCCTCCTTAGTTTAGTACTTGCAAGCTAAATTGAAGTACTTACTAGCTAAATGAAGTGCGTATGCATTCCAAATATTTTAGGTGTAACACATGTTTTCTTTCTTTCCTTTTATCAGCTCGCTATCGCCATACCTGCTGGCATTCACAACAGACTTCCCCCCACCCCCCCAAGTGTTTTGTCCTTATATGGTTATCTGTCTGAGGAGTATTAATAAATTAGGCTTTCTTGGTTTAGGAAATATGATCTAAATTGCTTTTAAAGAGGAAACTAAGAGGAAAGAGAACTCTTTAAAAGTCAGCAGTGTTTGTAGTTCATAGAACACCTATTACTTTGCCAGTATAAATTAAACAAAAAGGTGCACGAGATGTGCCAAAGCATAATTTGAAGTATATGATTAGTGTATGCATGGATAGTAGGCAGAATGGAAAAATCGAGAAAAAGAAAACTGACATCTAGATCCATGTCAATTAAAGTCTGCTTTTGTGAGAAGGATAAGTGTGAAATCTAAAAGGCCCGCCCAAACTTGAACACACTTGTTCCCTGTTGTTATAAAAAGTGAAATTGCCTTCTTCCCACATAATCAGATTTATGACATGTAATCTTTGTGATCCATGATGGAAGCAGATGACATTGGTACACTCCTGTAAAATTCCTCTGCTTAATTTCAAAAAGGGGGAAAAACAAAAAACAACAACAACAAACAAACAAACAAAAAAACACACACAAAAAAAACAAAGAAAGAGAGAAAACCACAACCAACCAAACCAAACAAAAAACCCCAAACAAACAAACATAAACCCCTGGAGGGAGCTAGCAGTACATCTGATGTTAGGCAGCTCTCAAAGATTTCCTTTCCAATAATCTTTTCTTGTTTTCATGCTCACTTTTTTTGTGTTTTGCAGAAATGTGATAGTAACATCCAGAAATTGGAAGTTCAGGCACTGTGGTTTTTACTACCCTAAGAGATTTTTACTGTTCAATAGCATAAGGCCTTTCATAGATAAGGGAAAGTAAGACTTTAAGGAATACATTACCATAGCAGTGTTTGCTTGGTCCCTGCATTTGGCCAGCTCTGTGAATGGTGAGTTCTGTACTGGAGGAGAGGAGCCATACAGTCTCGGACAGGAGCCCAAAGAAGCAGTGTTGAAATCAGTAGATGAAAGGCTGAGCACTTTTCATTCTCCTTGTTACTTCAGCCTAGTCAGATGAATTTGGAAAGGAAACCATGCAAGAATAATTTTGGTGTCTTTTTCCCTTTTTCATTTTCACTTGTGACAGTGTCAGTGGAGAAATGGCTTTGTCTATCTCAAACATCCCATACTCAAACACCCTTTACCAGCCCATAGGGATCTCCTCATATCATATGGAAGCACATTATAGATGTTAGGGCTATAAGCATCTCAGTCTTGACTGTGATACAGGCAAGTGGTTCTCGTTACCTGTAACCAGGACTTCACAGTCATTTATATTTTCTAAGTTTTGTGTGCCTGTTCATGTCATTGTGGGATGGTTCCGTTGGCTGGGAGTGGGGAGGATTCCGTATTTTTATAAGTAGACAGGGAAAATACCTGAGTGAAGAAAACATCTAAAATCTCTTTTCTGCAACTGAACTCGCCTAAGGAGCTATCTGAACTGACATACCAGAAACAGTGTTGATTTTTATTTAACAGAATTTCAAATCAAAATGAACTTGCATCTGCTTCCTATACAGTTTCTCCATTTTCACATTCTGCCTGTTACACTGAACTTGCTATTCTCTTTGGTCAGACCAAAGCCCCCTCTTCTCCAAAGGTGGAGTCTTTATCCCAAATATGAAAGATGTCCAGAGCTGCATTTAAACACATTATGGATTTAGTGAAGCACCTATAGTCTTTCAAAACATTAGCCCGCTATGTACATTGTAGCATAAACACTTTACAGAAGAGGTAGGTTACCAAACAACCTTACCTTTTTGTATCTTTAGCAACAGTAAAATGGTACTAAAAATTCTAATTTATGTCCTTTGTGATGCTGGAGGAATTTCTAATGCAGTATCCACCACTGCAATTGCAACCAGTGAGAGTCCTTAAAAAAAAAAAAGAGTTTTCATTAGGTTAGTTTTAAACGTGCCAGTAACCTGCTCCAGCCCAGCCTGCTGCCACTTGACAGCATGTGGCAGGGCAGAAGGGGCAGGGTGCTCCTTTCTGTGGCGAGGTGAGGATAGTTTGGTAGGTTCAGAGTAAATGAAAGATGGAACTCCTTATCTCAGTTTTGTTCTGGATGCAAAAATTCCACAGGGACTTAAGGGAAGACCGAACAAGTTCATGAACAATAAATCAATCCATTATTAAATATGAAGAGCAGCCCCCAACCCCCAAATATATGCTTGATTTACAGATTGTTGGGAGGCTAGGAGATTATTCTTGGAGAGTTACTACATATGCTTGCTCTACTTGTGATGCTTTTCCCTAAGCATCTTGCCATTCTTTTGTATGAACAATAAACCAGTTTAGATAGATCTTTAATCTACAAAGGCATCCTTATGTTCTTATATCTTAAGTGTTAAGAGGACACTGTGCCCATAGACATTTACTCTTCATGGTTTTTTCTATGATGCATTTAGTCAAGGTAGGATATACTGATCAAATAACTTGGTACTTCTGGGAAGAACAGTCCATGCCTTCTCAGCGTTTCTTTTCTTTCCCATTCTTGGGCATATATTCTTGCTGATTACCTTGCGCTACTTCTAGCTATAACCTAACCCTTCAGTGAGTTGGTTAAGTGCATTAAACACAGTAAATAATGTGTTTGGGCAACTGAATAAAGTCTGAAACCTAAAAAAGCTACATTTGTGTGAACAGCTAAATTTGCTCACTGTAACAGCGCTCACAATTCCATTTAGTGTACTGACCCCTAAATGGAAAAGGAAGCTTGGGCACCAGGATCACTTGCTGAACATCAGGCAGGCATCCTGCTGCTCAGGATAGCTGTTTTGGGCATCCTAATCACAGCAGTATATGCTTAAGAAACATCAGAGCCATGGGGGGGAGGGGCAGTTGGTCAGGTTTAGATACTTCAAGGGTTAGACATCCAATAGATGGAGAGAGAAAAGGGCGGGAAATTCAACTTCAAAGTTTGGACATGCTGCTTTATTCCCATCTTGGATGTAGTCCTCATAAAACTGAAGGGTCCTAGAATACCCAAGAATGCTTCTGTTTTCAGTTGGTTTAAGGCAGTAAGATGTATAGGTAACTTCCAGTGTTATGTTTATCACAACCATTTTGTTTTGACTGCTGTACTTTCTTTTCTTCTTTTAGTTAATATAAAATCTTTTGCCTTCCTCTGGTAGTATCACTAAAACATGTGTGTTTTTCTCCTTCACAGTTGAAAACCTTTGATATGCCAACTTCTTCCTCTTTTATTGTCATTACACCCAGATCTTCCTTTCTGGAACCAACCAACTAAACTTACGGAGTTTGTTTCACTAGTTCAGGCTTCCTCCAGTGTAGTTTCTGCTGTCTCCTGTCTTTGCATTTCCTTGCCGCTTCTTCCAACTTTATTCATCAGTCCATAAATTACTTGTTTTCCTTTGCACAAGAGTTTGTGCCTGCTTCTATCCTACTCTTTCTCTCCCTGTTAAAACATTTTGTATTCTCCTCTAAACTGTCCACAGAATGTTTTCTTCTTACAATCTTTGAAGTTCATTGCGCACCTCCTTGTTGTACAGGGCTGTCCAAAGGCCACTGAAATGAAGAAGCAGCCCTTTTGTCATTTCACATCCTATTGGTTGAGCCCTCCCAATCAAACCCATTGATTTCTTTAAGTTCCTTCAAATCCTTCATCAAGCATTCACTTCTATTAAATCTATCAGTGAGAATTGATCCAAGTGAGGCTGATGTACATTAAAATAGATTTTCCATGCTTCAGCGCTTCAACTGTAAGCTGTGTCTTGTAAATATTAAATGTTTAACACATGACTGTATGAAATCTTTCTTGGAGCAGAGACATTGTCCTGCAGCTCTCAATAAACTGAAGTCTGCAGTGGTGTTTATAGAGAAATCAAGGTTTGTCATCTTTGTGGAAGAGGTTTTGGGTTTTGGATGGGTTTTTTTCTTAATAGTAACAGCATTTATAAAAAGAACATTTATAATAAAGAAGACAATGGAAGTGTGTCACCAAGTCCAGACTTTGTAATGCATGTCTGCTGAATGAAACCCATTTTTTCTCCATACAGATGGAGGAGTTTTAGTAACAGCATTGTTCTGTATTGCAAATAATCGTGTTTGTATTTGGCTGCATGACATGTCCTGCCTTGTAAATAGCAAGCCAAACATTAAAAGTTTTCTCCTAGGAGAAAAAAATTGCATTAAAATTTGTTGTAGCAGAAGAGATTGAAAGCTTGCCATGAATGTGAGAAAAAGATTCAGAGGTGAACAGAGTATTTAAAGTGTCTGGAATACTGCTGTGGCAAGAGAATGCAATCTGACGTTGTCTGGGCAGGAGGCGGCCCTTGGAGCCGACACATTCCTTGGGGCCCTGCTGCAAACTGAGCTGCCAGCACTGTGTTTATAGCAAGATGCAGGGCCAGGATGATCTGTATGCATGAACTGTATCCGCCTGCCATGCAGACAGCACGTGCCAAATATACTCTTCTAATTAAAAGCAATCTTAGTGTTGTATTTAATCTTGACAGTATTCAACAGGTGGATCATACTAGCATATTAGTAAGCACACAGATGCATGAAATGTCCATATACACTGTAACAGTGTTTATATTTATCATGCTTATTTTAACGCCAAAATGTGACTGTAATTTATAAGCAACTGAAATGTCAGCATTTGAAGCAGAAATATTTTAATGTGTTTACTCCAAAGTAAATAAGGCTGTATATGTATATGTATTTTAAATTAAAACACACACGTGTAGACACAGTGTCTGTTGTGTTTTAATGACCACTATTACAAGTAAGTACTGTATCCATCATGAAAAGATGGTTTCATCCAAATCTTGTTTGACAGATAGTAGCTGAATTTATGTTGCCCTTGTATCGTGATTTCACAGAATGTAACAGCATGCTATTTGTCTTCAACTTCTTCCCCCTCCCAGATAGTGGTGGCACCAAAGGGGAAAGGCTGAATGCCAGACTAAAAGCTTTTCCTGAAACAAGTGAACCCTATGAAAGTAGCGTCTGTAAAGAAATAGGTAAGTGGGCGTCTTACACCTTCTTACTTTACTGGCCCTTAAAGAGAGGGGAGATGGAAAAAATAAGTTATTGGAAGAGCATGTAAAATTAGACAATTAAAAATACATTTTCCTTATTAAATAAATGTCAAGAGTGGCTTTAGGTTCCTCGTTTTGAGCTCACTATAAAGTAATAGTAAATATTAAGAAGTGTGGCTCTTGTAAATACTTACTACTTTTGATACATCTGTTGATGAACCAGTTCTTGTGGTTCTGCAGTTAGAAGTTCTTCACTAAGACTGATTTTTCAAAGGGCTTTAAAAATCCAAATCCATATGGAACATGGTGTTTCCTAAAACGCCCTTTCTTAACCAGCTCGTCAGTCCTGCCGCTCCATGCACTTCTACCAAGTCGTCTTCTCACTTAATGACTGTAATAAGATAACTTTATCTTTTAAGAACTAAGCTCCTATCACTAGCACTCAGGTACTTTGCGCTTGGGGCATGCCTGCCCAGTTACCCTGAATGCAGTATCTTGTTCTGCGCATACCCTCTTTCTGGTCTTCATATCAAAGACAAGATGTGTAATGACATATCTTACAGATGTGTAATGCTAAACCCCACCCTTGTGTTTGATTGTATATGTTTGAAACAAAGCTAAAATTACCTATAGGTAACTGTTTCAAATGTATTTTTTTAAACCCTAGATGTCTCGTACATAGATCCACTTGGCCCACAAGCAGAAAGACCAAAAACTGCTGCAAGAAAAAGAGCTGAGGAAGATGACTTTGCTGACGAAGAACTAGGAGAGGATATGCTTCCAGAGTAGCGTATGGTCCACTCATAACTTTTTATCCTTTTAAATTTTTTAGCAAAACCACTTTGATCCATGATGACCTGCATTTTGGTAAAATCTTTGTGAAACACTTTGGTTATATGGTATCTTACATTAAACACATGGATTTGAAGTTGCAATGTCTTTTATAATTGATTTTTATTTTTTAAATAATGCTGAGTTTATTTCACTCGTGCATAAAAACTACACAGTTACTCATTGTAAGCGGTACCAAACTTGTAAAGCTTTTGCTTTCAGAGATATGTTCAGTGATAATAGGAAACACAGCAGCATCTAAAATTCATCTTTCGGAGTGAAATACCTCAGAGCAATGTTGTAAGGCTGAAAGTCCCATATCCTTCATCCAAAGCCAGAATTTATTTAAGGCTTGTGAATCAGCTTTCTAAAAATGTTGGCTATGACCTTGGTCACCTTTGAGGCCCCAGTTCAGCAAAGCACTTAATACACTGAAGAAAGCATCTCAATTTTAGTCTGTCTTTACCTGAACTGGGGCCATTTTGCAGTCTCATGGCAACCTCCTGGGTATTTTTGCATATCACTTTTCAGAAATACAAATACTACTCAGGTGTTCAGAATTTCCTAATAATTATTTGCCAAACTGGTATGCTGGGATGGCAGGGACTTGTTTTGAAAACACTGGTGGGAGTTTGGTAAAATAGTTAAGACTTTGTCATGCTTTGAAATGTTAAGGGTTCAGTCATCTGAGATATCCAGTGCTCGTTCTCAGTGCTGGTGCTTAGACTGTTTCACATGTTGTGACACTGGAAAGTTCTTTTTGCTCCTTCATGAAATGTTCTTTTCAGGTTTTAAAAGCATCTGCCTGGTCTCCTAAGATGTCTCTGCAGGTGGTCAGAACCACTTCTGTAATGGCACACTGTGGGAATGTAGTTCTGTGGGGTTTTTGGTATAGTTAATAAACTGCTTTATATGTAATGTGTTTCCTATGGTACTGGTGCAGCACTCGGTCTAGGACTGCACCGGCTTCCTCTCGGTGGTGTAAGCAGAGCACATTCAGCATGCAGCTGGAGAACTGGGATACCACCCTGCATCACTGACATGCCTGGCCAGAGCAGTCTCTAGCTTTAAGACTCTGCTCAACTCAGCTGAGGAGACCTGCTGCGTCTTTTAGAATGAGAAATACAGAAATGCATTGCCTCTCTTGTCTCCGGTGAGTCCTCAGCTGCGCTGCAAATTTTACTATTTTACTTTTTTCCGCCCCTTGACAGTAGCCCAAGCCAAGTGCCCACCTTTCAACACAGACTCCAGGTACTGTTGTCAGCTGGGTATATTCTGGGTCCACTGCAGAACTGGCAAGAACTTGCTGTCTTTGGCACTGGGCAGCCATGACCTCTCCTCATTGAGGCTACCACTGCAACCCCACAGCTGCCAAAACCTCAGTACTGACACCGAGTGCAACAGTGTGTATTTTGAGTATTTTCAGTGAAATGTCAGCCAGAAAGGCAAAGGAGGGGGGGTAGAAAGGCAGTCAAGCTGCACAATTCTTCAAGGACTCAGGCAGATAACCGTATGGTCACACTTCAGACCCAGCTTTCTCTTTCCTGTTATTCAGTGCTTCCATTGTGCATAATATGTTTCTGGATATCACAGTAGTTCTTTTCTGTCAGGCTTACAGTCTTAGAAGACCTGGACCTCTAGGATACGATGCACCAAGCAGGAGGGAGCACTTTCTGCTACTGACTGCAGTGGAGCAAGGTGTCTGACTAATCACAGTGGGAGGAAGTATCTGGGACCACAGCAGGGAGCACAGATTAAACCTGTGAAACAGACAAAGGAGGACAGGCATGAAACTTTCATGTTCTTCTGGCACATAACCCTTTGAGTAGAGCATCTAATCAAACATGGCAGTCTTACAGACACATCCATTCAGTGGTATGAATTATGAATTTGGGCTGGGGCAATTCCAGCCACAGCTACAGGCTGGGCAGAGAAGAGATTCAGGACTTGGGGGTGTTGGTTGATGAGAAACTGAACATGAGCCTGCAGTGTGCACTTGCAGCCCAGAAAGCCGACCGTATCCTGGGCTGCATCAAAAGGAGTGTGACCAGC
>JANRGW010035894.1:0-25230 GCA_024733675.1 Psilopsiagon aymara
CCAGCCCCGCTCTCTCAGCCTGGCTCCAGAGCAGAGCTGCTCCGGCCCTCAGCATCTCCATGGCCTCCTCTGCACTCGCTCCATCAGCTCCATGTCCCTCTGTGCTGCTGCCCCAGAGCTGGATCAGGGCTGCAGGGGGGGTCTCCCCACAGCACAGCAGAAGGTCAGGATCCCCTCCCTGAGCTGCTGCTCACGCTCTGGGGGTGCAGCCCAGCACACGTGGGGGAGGGGTTCTGGGCTCAAGCACACACTGGAGCCGGGTCATGGGGAGCTTCTCATTGAGCAACACCCCATGTTCTTCTCCTCAGGGCTGCCCCATCCAGTCTCCCCCAGCCTCTGTTTGTGCTGAGGATTGCACTTCTATGAAGCTCCTTCCCTGCTGCTTTCCCGAGGTGATGCTCTCCTGGCGATGCTGAGCAGGCACCAACAGCTGCATGCTGCAGGGTTCATGGCTGTGGCATCTCTTCAGCCCACATCTGCTCCCTCAGATGTGCCAGCTCCCATCTTCACACCACCCCTGCCCTGCCAGGGGCAGCCTGGCCTCGTGCTGTGCTGTGCTGTGGAGGGATCAAGCTTCCAGGACAGCAAGTGGTGCCATAGCCCCAGCCCGCTGCAGCCTCCTCTTCCTCCTGTGCTGCCTCTGCTCCCCATCCCGGTACAGCAGCACTGTGGGGCACGGGGCACCTGAGCAGAGACTTCTCTGGGACTCAGCCTGAAACTGGATGTTAATGTCAATATAACATCATGCTGGGGAGATGCTGTGGATTTCTGAACTACCAGCTTGGATTTGAAGTGCTGTTTCTCTTTAGGGTTGAGCAAGTAATCAATTCCAACCCTTTCAGGTGTTTTTCTATGTGCGTCTGGGCCTACATAGCCTTTTCTAATCCTCCTCAGAACAGCAAGACAGTGGATTATGCCTGGCTTTAGAGATGATCTGCTGAGATGCGAGTTTCTGTGCCTGACAAGACAGGACCGTATCTGCAGATGCGCAGGTGGACAACCCCCTACCCCGTGCTTCCCTACGATCCTGCCCTTTCCATTCAATGCAGAACCTGCACTCCAAAGAACAGTCACTGAGCATCCAGTGAGCATCACGTCTTGCCGCCAGCCCGACGCCCGCACTTTGCTGTGGCACTTCTGGCTGCAGCATTCCCGATGTGACAGATGCTGTGTTCCCCCCACAGCTCTCCTGGCGCTGGCTGACACGGATGTGAGCAGCGCTGGTCACTGACAGCAGCACAGCTCCAAGGGAATGAGGAAGGAGCAGAGAGCAGCGATGGGGCAGAGCCACTGAATTAGAGAGAACTCCAACCCACTGCTGAAAGGAGTGCAATGTGCTGGCTGGTGGAGAAGGGGGAGACTCCATCTCACTTTCCTCCCATGCAGCACTGCAATCCCAAGGGAAGCTGAGCATCTCTGCTGCACAGGTCCCCTTCACTCCCCAGCATGCTCCCCAGACGTGGCACAATGGGAGCAAATGCATTTAGGAAAGGAAAAGAAGCCTCTGTAGGCAAGCGGAGATGCGCTGCTCCTGGTTGAGGCCTCAGCCTTCTGCTCCCTATTGAAGGCAAGTGGGAGCTGTGACATTGGGGTCTGCCATCCCGGTGCTCTCATCCACCCATGTCCCTGGACGTTATCATGACTTTCAGAGGAGGCTGTGCCCTGCCCGGAGCTCCTCCCACCTGCAGAGGTCACCATGAGGGATGTGTGCCGGTGGAAGCAGCACAAGCGACACTCAGACACCTTTCCCCCCACAAGGAACATGTGCAAAGCTTCCCTTAGTTACTGTCATGCACAGCTGTCATTTACCCCAGCACCGCTGGGCTGCAGGCTTCCTGAGAGGAGCACTGGCATGTGTGGAAAATGACAGCGGGCAACAGCCCCCAAACACTTCTCCCAGTGCTGGCAGGCACCTTCCCAGCGGCAGGACAGCAGCAGTTAACTCCTCGGGACAGGGCTCATAGGATCCCAGAATCCCAGACTGGTTTGGGTTGGAAGAGAGCTCGACCCCCCCGCCACAGGCAGGGACACCTTCCACTTGAGCAGCTTGCTCCAAGCCCCGTCCAACCTGCCACCAGAGGTAACAGCCCCATTGCTGCATCCTGCCTGCCTGGCAGCTTTTCCCAGCAGGACACACACCACCCGAGTTCACTTCTCCCTCCCCAGTTCAGTAACTCAGCTTGTAAAGGAGGAGCTAAGAACAGCACATTAAGGAATAAAGAACGTCTATGACAGATGAATTGAAACCAGGACAGGGAAAGTAACTCATGGCAGAATTAAACCTGACCAATGCCTCAGGACCCTGGAAGCTATGATGATGATCCATCACCTTCACCCTGATGGCACTACAAGCCGAGAGGCAGGCAACTGTGAGCAGCAGCACTGGCTCTGCTGCAGGAACATCCACCTGCAGTGCCAGGCAGGCAGCAGGAGAAGCTTCCACAGAGGATGGGTTTTAAACTGTTTCACCTCAGGACGTTTTCTCTCACCACCTGCAATACCCCAGCCCCTTTGCTGGAGGATTCCTGCTCTTTTTCTGACTGTTTTATGCCGGAGATCACTTTTGACCAGAGCCCAGCAGAAGGAAATTCAGGACAGTTGTCTGCAGTCAAGTTTTGCATAGGGAATCTCAGGAAATGCACAGCCAAATGCTCCTGCCATTACCATATACCAAACCCACAGAAGGGACAGGAACTGGGTTATGCTGTGGCAGAATGAAGCTCCACACGAGGCACAGACAGAACAGGCTCAGGAGGGCTTGCTCACATGCTGTGAATGTGAACATGTTCCTCGAACCATCTACATGCACCTCCGCCTGCCACTGCCTGCCTGTGACAGAGGGAAAATCCCCAAACTAAACAACAGAGTAAGGCCCAGAGCTACACCCAACTGTGGCATTTGGCTGCTTGTACAAGAGCTCCATTGGCACAAGCAGCCAAAGCTCCACAGGCCCTGCTGTCCTCCCTGGAACAGCCACAGAGAGCTGGGATCCCAACACTGACCCTCTCCTGAAAGCACAGCATTTGGGGTTGGGGCTGCTCAGTCCCCCTCAAGTAACACAGTTTAACCTGCTCCACTTTGCTGCCAAAACCTGCCAGCGCTCCATGTGCATCAAGCGTGGTGCAGGCTGGGCACCCACAGCACTACCTCTGACCCGCTCCTGTGGCTGCAGCAGGCTCATTCCTCTCCTTCATGCCCAAGCCCCCTCCCTTGGCAGATCAGTTGCTGCTTATGCCTTTCTGCCCACTTCTGCGGCCTCAGCTGCCCAAAGGGAAGCTGCTTCCAGTCTTCTGGGCTAGGACTGCTGGGGAGAGTTCGGTGTCTGAAGTGTTGGGCTCATCCATAACTTGAAAGGGTTTGCAGAACTGAGGTATGGAGCCTTCCCCAACAATTTCTCTTAAGGAAACTGGCTAGAGTGCCAGAAAGAAAAATCCTTCCTCCCTCCTGAGTATCTGAGCTGCAAGGACAAAGCAGCTGTAAACGCTGCAGTCAATTACACACACAGAATAGCAGAAGGGGGGGAAAGGAGAAACAGAAGTATTTTTACAGCAAGAAGATTGCAAAGATTTGGCAGATTTGGTTGCTACAAGCAGCAGGGGGCAACTGCTGCTCCAAGTCTGTGTCAGAAGGTTAGGTCTGAGCCCAAAGTGCCTGATGATGAAGTCCCACAGCTACACCGCATCAGCACAGGGCTTCCAGGCAGCGGTAGGAGCACAGTGGTGACACCTACAGAAGGGGCAGACACAAACCGGCCACCAGATACCTTCTTTTTGCATATGAAAGAAGCAAAAAGCTGCTGCCAATGCAGCTGGCTGCCTGCTCCCCCCAGGAGCATTTCGGCAGTTACCATGCTCATGTTCCCCATCGAAGGCCAGGATACCAAGAACTGCATGTTGGACACTTTTCTGCTTTTATTTTAAAAAAATCCAGAATGGATCCAGTAACAGTTTTATTATCAAGGAATTTGTTTTACCATAAGCAGAGAACAGACACAGGATGGAGCAGAAGGCTCAGACAAGCAAGGTATTAACTTCCACGTAGCCTCTCTCATAAGAAATGATGCTACAGCTAAGTCTGAAGGAACCCCTTCTCCTTCCGAAGAAGGGCACTAGGCTAGCTGCAGCTCTGACTGTCCTCTAGCAATGGAACCAGCCTCGGCACTGCTGCTCACAGGCCTCAGCACCTGCTCACAAGTACTCACATCCACAAGCATCGTCCATGCCGGTGCTCCTCTCCTCCCGTTCCAGCAGGACTTCCATCTCCACCTTTCAATTTAGTGACATGGTTTCCAGACCTGGAGATCACGATTTAGTACACCACTGTGGCAAGTATCAGAAATATATGATCAGCGAGTCCCCAGGCGCCTTGGGTGAGATCTAACTTTGTCTGGCATGAATTAATTTTCATCAAGTGACAATTTACCTAGCAGACACATCACTAAGTTTATACATTAAAGAATTTTATATATAGAATACTGCAAAAACACAGTAAGTCTGAATTCTGCCCATTGCTGCTCAGGAAGGTCCCTTCTCTCCCAAGCGTCAAGAAAAATCAACCTCCTCTTCATACTCTAGTCAAGGCAAGACAGAGACTTCTTATTGCTTCTCTTCCTTCTGATCCCCTGGGCTTCCAGAACCCTCTCGTTCAGAGGCCATCTGTGAAAGAGATGGTTTATTAGCTAAGGTAACAACAAAATGCTTTTCCTAGACTTTTCCCCGTTAGGTAGCTGCTTAGGTCAGCTCTAGACTGAAGAAGCCCTTCCTGCAGTGAAAAGGGTGACTGTTCACTAGAGAATGGAAACAATCCTCATCTCTGCATGACTTTTACTATAATGAAGGGCATCATCTCCCCGTTATTGATGCATTCCCATTGGATGTAACAAGCTTACATTGCAGCACTGAACATCCTCAGTTTGACATCAGAAAAGCAGCTTTCCACAGCAAAGACAGCTTAGCACCCCCAAGGCCACCCAGTGTGTGCTGCTGCCACCCTGGAAGCCTCCCCTGGGCACCAGGGCTCAAACTGGAGGCCTTTTATGGGAATGAAACCCTGCTGCCTTACTACTGTAATCTGGGCAGACTGAACAGGAAACCTGTTCTACAGGCAACCTTAAAGTAAGCCCAGAAGTTACTTTACTTCCTTAGGCACTACACACTTAGGGGAAAGCTCTGTCTATGCTCTTAATCCACTTATTGGGAGCTTCCAGCACTTTTCCATGTAACAGTGCACAGTAACATCACGCACTGCCTGGGAGGCAGCCGACCTACAGCAGTACGGCCAAGACTTCAGGCCTTCAAGCCTATCTGACCTCCTACAGCTGCCCCTGCAGCAAGTGTAACCCAGAGGGAGCTGCACTGAGACTCAGTGCTACCACCAAGTGTAGCTTTAACTGACTTTAACTGGTGTCCCAACCCACCCTGCCTCATCTGAGGGCTGCAAGATGGAAGTGACCATGAACCTACCTTCTTGTATGCCATTTCAAAGAGTTTCAGGGAAGCCTGCTGCAGGCTGGTTGCTGCCTGCCTGATGTTTTCTCCTGTTTCACTATCTTTACGAGCCAGAAGTTCCCTCATTTTAGCAATTTCTTCCTTTAATTTGTTGCACTGCAAATAAGACACAAAAACCATGATGAAATCCTGCACTTTGTTCACTGTTGTTTTACACACCTATTGGCCACAGCAAGACTACCGTTTTTGTTTGCTAGACGCCATGAAATTAAGTCTCAAACTGAGCCATACGGGCTGCAGGGACTAGGACCGTGCTCAGTTCCCAATGGGCACCTGTCCACATCACTAAATGTGCCACAGTTGGCATTAATCGGTCCCCTTCTTTGCCGTCTCAGCAGAGGTGCCAAGGACAGAGAGCCCTGCAGAGAGAGAACAGCCCGCCAAGGAGGAGAGCTGCTCTCCCTGGCACACCTCAGCGGCGAGTCAGTGAGTCCAGGAGCCGGGCTAAAGGGAAAAGCAAGCTGGTTTTCAGCTATACTTACAGCACTGTCAGAAAGCCAATGCATAAGGCTGTTTGCCACCCTGTTTAATCCCTTTGTTGCACATGGGACAAGGAGCAGAGAGACAGCCCAAAGCAATATGCTCTCCTCCCAGCCCCTGCAGCCATCTGCCAAAGCCTCCCTGTGGTCTGGCAGGTCCCTGCCAGGCTGGCACGCTGCGAGGGGCGGGCTGGAGAGGGGAGGTTACTGGGGGACAGCTCTGCAGCAGCACTTGCTCAGCAGCTCCCAGTCAAACCGTGGGCAGAGCTCTGACACAGACCCACAGGAAGGCGAAGGCGATCAAAGCCTTCTGTGTCAGGCCACATCTCCACCCAGACAGCACAGGGCACCTTCCAAGCATTGCTACCAGCAATGCCTTTGTATTCACCCCCAGAATATCCTTGCAGCCCCTGCAGGGAACAGAGACTTAAACACTGCGCTCCTGTGAGAGAAAACACCAGTGATTATAACCCCAGTCAGCCAATATCCATCCTAGAGAGAGACGATGGGCTGAAAAACAGCATTTAAAATGATCAGAGGGTACTTACCAATAAGCTATAATCCTGCTCCCTCAAATGCCCCACAGAGCCTCTCGGAGCCCTTTCATGCTGCCTCTGAGAGTTCTTAACTTGCAGACTGTGCACTCTGTTTTAAACCTGGCTTTTGAAATGCTTAATGCAGACATCAAACTGTCATTACGTGGTGTGAAAAGCACTCTTCTTGATACTAAACATCCATGTCAATCGAAGAAAAATTGGGAGTAAAGTGGACTTTCATCCCCTCCGAGTTCTTGGGTGCTGTTTATGCACCGCTGGGACCACAGAGCCCCTTTGCCTTTGTGCTTCTGCTAATACCTGGGTAGGCACTGTTCATCAACTCCAGCTTTTGAGAGCAAGTCTCCTCTTGCACAGGCTACAGCACAGCTCTTATCAGACCACCACAAGGCCAAGCCAAGGACATAATTCAAGCAGAAATCTTTCAGGAACAGCTTCCCAGGCTCTCAGATCTTCAGGGACACTGAACTTGCACTTTGAAATAGGGTACTAGCTATTATCTACACCATGCTGTTCCAAGTGTGTCCTTACACCCTCCCATCAGCCACACCCACCCCACCCATCAAGTGCAAAAAGCAGAAGTCAGTGACTTTGCTTTGCGCTGTCTTTCCATGGCATGGAAATACGCAGAGTTGGTGCTCGCAGTCAGAGCCAGCTGTGAGTTAAGTGAAAGTTGGAGCAAAGCCTTAGTAAGGAATATCACCTCCACTGCAGGAGCAGAAGCTACCTACCTCATCTGCTGGCAGCTGATCCTTGAACTCCTCCATCTTAGACTCGGTGTCGTGGATGATGCCTTCAGCCATGTTCACAGCTTCCACACGTTCCTGGGTAAGAGAGCTCATAAGGGCCTCCTGCACACATCACTGGCGACACAGGCTGTGTATGCTGACAGCTGATACTTCCTTCCCCAAACTGACTGCCTCCATTCCAGTTCCCACCCAGGATCCTTCT
Organism: Psilopsiagon aymara; assembly: GCA_024733675.1. Lineage (NCBI taxonomy): Eukaryota > Metazoa > Chordata > Aves > Psittaciformes > Psittacidae > Psilopsiagon > Psilopsiagon aymara. Next base: position 7,492 of record JANRGW010035894.1, read on the forward strand.
TAATAGCAAGGAGAAACGCAAGCAAAGCGGATCTGCATGTATTTTGGCACCAGAAAGCCCAGGCAGTCTGTGCAAGGCAGTCCTCATGCTTTCACACTCAAACTCACTTCTCTGCAGGTAGAAGCAACTAATGCAGCATGACTGCTGGCACGCTGAGAAAGGCAGCAACTGCATAGCCAGCACAGCTCTCTCTGCTCTGCTCCTCAGGAAAGCACAGAGCGGTTGGCAAATACACTTCTTCAGGAGGGAGGGCACTAGGGACAAGTAAAACTGGATTGTTTTATTCATACCCCCTTATTAAAAGTGCTTGCAGCATCTCAACAGTGGAAAACCACCACTGAGCTAGACAACAAATACCAGTTCCTGATGTTACTGTTGCAAAGACAACCCACAGGGGATAAGGTAGGCTGTAAGCACAAGGGAGCAACAGTCTCGCTGAGACGTAATTCAGGCCCAGCGACAACAGGAACTCTTTCACCAGCAGCAGGTCCTCTGGGACACCCATCTGAAAGAGCAGTCTACCTGGACAAGGGTGTGATACTGTCCTCAGAAGAGGAACCACTTCCTGTGGAAACCTGACAAAAAGTAATTTTGTTTCTGCATTCTACCTTCCCTCTTTGTGGAATGTCAAAGTACGCAGCAGAATGCCCATTCCATCAGTGACAACTGTTTATGCCTTCCATGGTTTTCCATGGCAGTAAAAATGTGATCAGAAAGGCGTAACAAGGGGATTCTGACAATCAGTTATGTATGGCAAGAGAAATGTTAGTTAAGAAAGTAACCTGATCTCTTCCCTTGAAATGCCACTGGGCAAGGATGAGCCCCACTTCAGGGCAACAACAAGGAAAAACTTACTCAGCAATTTAAGATACAGAAATCAAAGGCAACAGAAAAGCTCTCAGTGCAGCCTCTTCAAACGCAAGGCCAGCACCTCCACTTCATGGCAATGAGACAGTTATTTGAACAGCGGGACTTTCAGGCCACGGTCTTCAAAGATTCCCCATCTAACCTACAACTGCTACTAATCCAGTGCTTTGTGGCTGTGGGGGCTCTGAAGCAAGAAAATGGTGCTTCACGTGAACTTATTCCATGCACTCTCCCCTTCAGTCCTCTTCTGATCCAGCACTGCAGGTGGGATTTACAGCACTGCCTGAACACCTCAGGCAGGTTTCTACCGACCAGGAGAACACAAAGGGGATCAATCCAGTGTGCCAGTTTTAGCGAACATTAAACATACACTGGCGCCATATCCCAGAGCGGGCCTGTGTTCTGCCTGCTTACCTCCATGTTTAGTAGCTTAATTCATTAGCACTACCCTCATTAAACCAATTTGTTCCAACCTTGTATATCCTTTGTATATCACAGGTTCAGTCAACTCAATCACGGCAAGTGTCAGCCTTTTCCTGACCAAGTCAGCAAGGCTTTCAAACCCCTCTTGATGGCTCCACCTGCACTGAGGGCAACTGCTGTGCTCAGATGAATAATACAGCAGTCGAGATGCCACAGTGAGACTCTGAGCACTAAGTAAAGCAACTTCCTACTTACAAAGAGGCTGAGGTGCAGCTTTGCTTGGCAGGCTGTATAAATTAAGCTTTAAAGTCAACTCTCTCAGAGAAAGTAGGTTAAATGTCCCCATACTGCCTCCATTTAAACAGATCATCACTGTGAGAACCCAGCTGCAGCAGGCTAGCTTCAAATCAACAGCCAAGATTAACAGGCAGGTGGACAGTGAAGGGCACTGATGACAAAAAGCATAACTAGAGCTGCAAAGCTCTTTGCTATGAGTAATAGGCAAGTGAGTCTGCTTACTGCTGCCTCCACATCCCAGGAGTTCTTTGGGGAGGAGTTAAAGTGCTAGCCAAACAGGGCAAGTTTCCCAACCCAAACCCCACATCCAAGTGCCACTGCATACACCATATTGCATCTCTGGAGTGTAAACTGAATATATGGAAGCAGATATTCATACAACACCACAAGCAAACAGCTCAAGACTATCCAAGACCAGAGCCTGCAGCTCCTTCAAAGGCTAGCACAGTTAACGGCACAGAATGGCAACAACCAGGAGGTACCCACTAGCTGGGGGTACCAGAACAATCACATTACCTTCCTTCGCCTGTCTTCCTCTGCATACTTCTCTGCATTCTTCACCATGTTCTCGATTTCATCTTTGCTAAGGCCGCCAGAAGACTGGATAACAACTGCATTAGAGAAGAAGCATTAATAATGTCCTCTCATCTTTGAGGAAAGGAAGTTATTTCCCAAACCCTCTCAATGGCAGCGGCTTTGCTAAGGGACTCTGCACCTGTGAAGACCTCCTGGGTGGTACAAAGACAGCCTCTGAAGAGGCAGTGATGCTGCTGGCAAGATAAAAGCCTGACATCTTAGATCTACGAACTCCCTGGCGGTGCCAGACGCTTCCTGCCCACTGGGCTGAGAGTCACTTTGACCATTCTTCAGTCCTCCTGGAAAGTGTATGTGCACACAACCCCCCCAAACCAAAGGGGCAGTCTAGCAGGTTAAACCCACAAACCCCCAACCAACAGCAATATCCAAACAGAAGGAATTGTTTTATCAGGGCACAAAGGCTCCTTTCACTGCTGGAAAGCAGCCCAGGCTAGCAGCAGGATAAGACAACACTTCCCACCCAGCCCCTCACACTGCCCTTAAGTGACCATAGTGTGATTCTATGGGCAGGCTCTTAATATTCTTCTCCTTTTTTTCCCCCTCCATTAGTAGCAAAAAATACAGTCTAGATTTAAGGTAATTTCTGCAGTAAAGCGTAATTTAATCGGAGAGGACCAACATCCAGGATATCACAAAGTCCAAAAAAAGATGTATCAAGATCCTCATCAGAAGTTTTCTACGTAGTACTTGTCCCTGAATAAAGACATACGCACATGTCTTCTTTGGGTGCAGACGTGGGATGAGCAGCTCAGCTTTATAATTAGGACCACGCCTGCATACAGGGAGGCAGCTAAAAAATCCTGGTTGCCTAATATCAGGAGATGTTTATTCAGAGCTAGAAGGCTGCCACCCATCAAAAACATAAAAGGAAATGAAAGTAACAAGCAGTATGGGTTTGGTAACAGATTTCTGCCAGAAGCCAAGCAGGATGCTGAAGAGCAGCGCATACCTTCAAGTTGCCAGTACAATTAACATTAGTTTTCTTGAACGGAGCATGCATTTGATTGCCCAAGTGGTTGCCTCCAAGCAACAACTGACAGGCCATATAGAGGCTTCCCAGTTTGAGGCACAAGAGATCTATTTTGTATCAGAGGAATCTACAAATGGTTCCAATGAATGTTCTGAGCCCACAACAGAGCTCCAGAAAACGTCAACGGTGTCGGCTATTACCCCAGAACACAGGGTCTAATGTTTCACTGCACTACAGAGCAAAGTATAATAACAGCTTCAAGTCCCCAAGCCCCCTGTCATTTAGAGATGTTGCCAGCCTAAATGGCTGAAAATGAACAACGTGGTTAGGCAAAATACCTTCTGCTTCAGAATACCTGGATTTCAAATCTCTGTCATGGAGTAATTAGAAATAAAACAGGGTCTTGGCACAGGGCTGACCTACCCGTCTGTATGCGCCATGCCTTGAATTCAATCGAGATCTTCCTAATTTGATTTCTCTCTTAAAAGCTGGCACCTTCATGCAGGCAGCCAGACAGCAATCTCTTGACGTGTTAGCGGAGGCATTCCAAAAGGAGCAGCATGCCCAGGAGCACAGCTCAAGAATAATTCGTACAAGGTGCTGGATCCCCAAACCTTGATTTCGGTCTCTTCAGTATAACATAGGGCAGAATGCCATTGCACTGAGCTCCACAGTGACACAGCACACCCTGTAAGGCAGCAGGAGCACTGCTCCACAAACACCTCTGGGGACTGAGGTCCAGCTGATCCATACACGGAACCCCAGGGAACAGTTGCACTCTGCTGAAAGATTGCTACAGCCATCACAGCAGACAGCAAGGCCAAGAAAGGACTGTCACAGAGTGCAAAATGACTTGGACTGTGGTAAAACCCTGCCAGTGAGGACTCCCCAGTAAAGGCAGATGCATATTTCAATGTGCAAGGAGAGAGCATCCATCACTGGCAGTCTCTGTCAACAGGCTAACAGAGCACTGTGTGGTTACAGCTTTATTTCCTTGAAATGAAGTTACAGGTGAGTTGTCACTTCTTCCTTTCCCTACTTTGTTCATCAGTAACCCTTTGCTCCCTTTTCCAGAGGAAGCACTAAAGCTAAGATGACTTCAACCACATCTGTACTGTGCTGGCAAGAGATTGCTGTGCCATCCTTACCCTCAATCAAGTAATATGCTGCACAGTCCCCACCCCTGGCCTGTGAGATGCCCATCAAGGGAGCACTCCCATTACCTTTGGAGCCACGAAGAGTTCCCCTCAGTGCCCAGCATGCTATGGCACAATCACTGCTCCACACCCTCCCTCTTCCTCCTCCTCTTCCTCCCTAGGCAGCATCCCAGAGCACTTACTCTGCTGCTCGCGGCCGGTGCCTTTATCCTTGGCTGACACATGAACGATACCATTAGCATCAATGTCAAAAGTGACCTCAATCTGGGGCACTCCACGTGGTGCTGGAGGAATCCCAACCTGAGAACGAGAAATACTTTGTCATTAGCTCACACGTGAACATGAGCTCAAGGTACGAGTCCCCAAGTTTGGGCATGTTATCTTGGTGATCTGTCAGCTGAATCCCAGACTGGTTTGGGTTGGAAGGGACCTTAAAGCTCATCCAGCTCCAATCGCCTGCCACAGGCAAGGACTCCTCCCACTAGACCTGGTTGCTCAAATCAACTATTAACTAACCCTCAAAGACAAACCCTCTACACATGCCTGTTGGCATCATGTGGTGATTGCAGTATCTTGACTGATTTAACAGAATACAGATTTCAACCTAGGTCAAGTACACAGAAACCACGAGCGGCAGCCTCAGGTTTGGTTTCAATGTGAAACATCTTCTGCTTTATTGCTAAATAAGCCCCTTTTCCATGAACATAGCAGGATGCTTACTTCCTCAGTTCTGGACATAAACAGACTTCACCTCTGAGGCACCATTTTAAGAGAGTGACAGGCAGTACAGCTTCCTTCAGAAGTGCAAAAGAAAAGGCAAGGCCCTTCCTAGCAACAGGAAGTCTGGACAAACAGTTATAGTAGTGCCAAACTCTGCCAACATTGACCAAAACAACTCTGCCTAAGGAGACAGGCAGCCACAGTACCAGGCTAGAAATGGGCTATCCTGGGGACTGCAGCTATCACAGAGCCTGCTCCAAGTTTTGTCTTTGCAAGACCAGAGGAAAAGGCCAGCACTCAGGTTGTGTGCTGCACAGGCTGGCTACTACAGAGCTCTCTGTGCCCAGAAGCAAAGAGAGCCCTTTTAGCTGACCAGGCCCTAATGCTGCAGTAGCACCTGCGCCATATAAAGACTACTTAGAAACTTCTGAGCCTCATCTTAGATGCTGGTTGCTCTCCTGCTGTTGAAAGGCTGCCCCAGAATCAGGCTATGCCTTAAGAGACTGTTTTTTTACTACAAATAGGGTCAAGTGTCTTCTGTAAGATGACTCTGCCTCAACACTGCCTTCAGGAGCCAACTGTAATGGAGAAGGTTCTGAAAGTCAACTCTAAGGTCATGAAGACTGAGCAGCCAACATACCAATGTGAACTGGCCAAGAAGTTTGTTGTCACTAGCCATCTCTCGCTCTCCCTGGCATACTTTAATCTCCACTTGTGTTTGCCCATCAGCAGCTGTGGAAAACACCTATGGAAAAGGAACAGAAAGTTACTGGATAATGAACTGCAACACATGAACTGACGCAGTTACAAACTGACAAAACAAGGAATGAAGAGAAGCTACTCGGGAGAGACAAAGAATCATTACAGGCTTGTTGTTCCCCTGCTCCTCTGACAAACGCTGGGGCATCAAGACTTGAACAGCCAAGCTCACTGGCATTTAGTCCTACATGCACACAAGCACTGGCCATGCCACGCCAGCAGCAGGCTCCAGTGGCAGTCAGCCACGTTTCCTCCTGACACAGCAGGGCTCCAGCCCCACACCCCAGGCAGAACCTGGGTTATCAGCAACAGCACACACAAGCAGGGCCAGACAAGGCAAAGGATCACACCCGAGTACACTAGGGCTGTACAACACAAGGGAAAAAGCAATCCCTTCAAGGCATGCAGCCCAGGAAAGGTGGTCTCAAAGGAGTGTGGTGCTCAGTTACAGAAGGTCTCCACACAATTCTTCCTCAGAATGATGTGTTGACAGTTAACATCATGGCACACAGACTGCAACCCTGACCAAGCCACAAACATCCTGAGATATGTTGGTCCACATTAACTCGACTCACCTCCCCTCTTGGGCACACTAGTCATCAGAGACACTCAGTGGCTGACATGAGACCTAATTTCTGCGCTGTTTTTCCTTGCCAGATGAGGAAGAGGCAAGACTATCTATGGGATGTTTTGGGTAGCCTTCACCAGGTGTCTGAGACCACCACAAAAGACCCACCCATCTAGAGTCAGTTTGTACCTGGCTCTTCTTTGTTGGTATGGTAGTATTCCTGTTGATGAGCTTTGTGAAAACACCTCCCAGTGTCTCAATCCCCAAGGAGAGGGGAGTTACATCCAGCAGTAGCACGTCAGTAACGTCACCAGCCAACACACCACCTTGAATAGCTGCACCAATAGCAACAGCTTCATCAGGATTAACAGCTTTGCTAGGAGCACGGCCAAACAGATCCTGTACAGTCTGCTGCACCTGAATGGAGAGGAAGCACAATGCAGATGAGAAATGAACCATTACCACCAGTGCTGTGTTCACATGAACATGCCACTTTGGCTAAAGGTTCCAATCTTTATGCTTCTGCTGCCACATAACCCTGTGGCATGATGAAAACGCTAAGCTTCAGGTTTGGAACTGTTCCCCAATTCCCCATCTTCCACGCACACTGTTAAGTGCACTCACTTCAGTCTAGACAACCCCTTCTCTGGGGACGTCCTTGCAATCAAGTGCGCCAGCAGCAAGTTAAACTGCACCAGTCCTTTCCCGGCCAAGAAGAGACTGCTCCATGCCTATGAAGCAGAGGTCAAGGACTGCTCCCAGGGAAAGTGTACAAACCAACACTGGGCCGAACAGAGCTGTCAAGGAGAGGACAGCTGTGGAGGCAGAGCACCGCGGAAGAGAAACACACACAGAGCAGAGGGATGGCTCATCTTGCTTCCGTGTAATAAAGGGGAGGGGAAAAAAATTAACTGAAAACGTACAACGTATAGTGCTTTCAAACCTCACTTAATGGCTGTTTCACCAGAAGGAGATTTGCTGCATCAGCCTGGGCTGAGTTACTAACTCTGCTCTTTTGGCTGGATGTGCTCATGATTGCAACAAATGTGCTACTGAAGCATCTAGAAGGGAATGCAGCTGTATGGTATCTGCACAAGAGCACAGCTCAGCAGACCACTCCTCTGCCTTGCAAGAGGAAGGTGCGGGCCTTGGTTCCCCCCTGGAGCTTGCTTCTCTCCAAGGACACTTGTGAGGCACATGTGGCACAGGTGAACCTGGAAAACTGCTGCAAGCAGAAGTCCAACTCCTCCGCACTTAAGCCAAGAAGCATCTGCTGAGTGTTCATTACAGAGGAAGACACTTTCTGTATCAGCATGTAATTAAGTGCAAGTCTTTCCCTCTGGAGGCACATTTTACAGTACAAAAGAAACATTACTTCTAACCACCCACTGTACTTTTCCTGGAGCAGTGGCCACGTGAGTGCTCCAGAGAAGGCACACTCCCTCCTAGCACACCAAAGTGAACACAGCGTACACAAGAGAAAGCTCTGTGCAGCACATCAGCACTGCTTTGGAACCAGAGCTGTTAACTACAGGCCCTCAGGAAAGCCTGATGTACGCTCAAAGCCACAGATGCAAGGGGTTAAAAACAGGTAAAAAAGTAAAAACAATAATACAAAATAAAGTCAGTATTTAAGTACTCTCTTCCATTCCCAAAGAATACATTGTGTTTCAGGAGGCGCTTCCCTGCTGAAAAGTCTTTTTCAGCACTTTATATGCAGCTAACTATGCCATTTTCCCTTATCCAGCCAGAACAGCAGGGACTTCAAGAAAACATAGCATAGTTACTCCACTTGAGCTTTGGCCAGAGCAGCAGTCTCTTTATCTTGACTCCCCTGTCTGGGTGACCTTCTGCACACAGTAATATCACCTCCAGCCACCAGGCTCATTTAACACAGGGAGGAAAAACCCCACCACCAAACCCCAAATCAACCCCACGCAGGACCATGTACACACCAACTATCCTAGAAAAGGACCTGCAAACCACAAATCTTTACAACAACAGCCCAAGCCTGACAAATCCCTATGGAATGAGATTTTGATGATCTCTGCAGTAAAGGACAAGCTGTACCCTTGAAGGGAGCAGTGCGCACACAGGTTCAGCTTTGACTCCAGGAGAGCTAAGCAGCAGTCTGCACTGCTATGAACAAGAACAGTAAATCACCAGCAGACAGCACCTTATCTGCAAGACAGTGCACATCTGAGAAGCAAGCTTCTAGGTTACCCGTTGGTGCTTACTGCCACAGAATACAAGAGCTATGTGTTAGGTAGCAACAGTCTGGAACAGCCAGTTAAATATCCTTGACAAGATCCAGCCTCAAAGAGGCAGCTGAATATGTGCAACCAGCAGGTAACAGGGGCACTTCGCTCATGAAGTTTCTTCACTGGTAATTTTAAGTGCCCTACACAGAGGAAGAAATCCACTGAAAGGCAGATTGCTCATTGTCACTGAAGTGTACCTTTATCACACACTGAAATCCATAACAAGAGAAAACACCTCATGCATCCGAACAGTGCTGCTCCTGTTCAGTCCACATCAGAAAGCCAAGCTGAATTTTCAACTCCTGGTAGCCCCTAGTTGTGTTTGTCAAGTGCAACTCAGGCCCCAGATCCAGGCTGAACTTAGATAAACAGGATGAGAGAGGCCCTTGCCATTGCTTTCACGTGACTACTTAGCACGTCTGCTCTGCTCCTGGGGACTTTCAGCTGCTGGAGGTCTGAAGTTATCAGACTTCCAACTTCTCTGTTACAGATCACCCCAACAGGAAGCCCTGTGAAGCTGTGCCAGCTCTGCCTGCAACAGGAACTTATCTCATACCTTTGGCATTCTGGTCATGCCACCGACGAGGATGACTTCACCAATGTCACTCTTGCTGACTTCAGCATCCTGCATGGCTTTCTGGCATGGTGCTACCGTCCTTTTGATCAGATCAGCTACAATGCCCTCAAACTGCGAGCGACTCAGCTTCATGTTCAAGTGCTTTGGTCCAGAGGCATCCATAGTAAGGTATGGCAAGTTGATATCAGTCTGCAGCACAGAAACAGACGGGAAGTGAAAGCCAGGAATGGAAAACAAGGCAGCTACATACAGGTTTTAGATCGAGTTACAGGTTCTGTTCTGTCTGTACTGAAGCATTTAGGTGTCTGTTCACCCTGCAGCCCAGTCTTTAAGTGGAAGCAGGCACACTCTGATCTTTGATGATTCGGACAAGAGACAGGAAAATTATTTTGTTGCACATTTCATGGTTATAACTATTAAGTTCCAATTTTGATATCGTGTTATTTAAAGATCTTTTGTTTCTATCATAGCCAGGAGGCAAGAGGTAAAACACTGGAAGTGACAACCTCAATGCTCTTCCTTTAGCACAACGCAGATGAAAGCCCATCATCAGAGTTCCAGAAGATTCTGCCAAATAACATTTCATACAAGGTAAGCGACTTGAAAGAAGGAACTCATGACTGTTTTCTAAATGCAAATAACTCATGATCAACAGCCAGTCCATTGCCATTTAATGCAGAGTTCACCAGTGCCAGGGACCAGAACCCACACTTTTCATGGTTATTTGTGAATCATCTTACAAGTTCACATGCTGGATTTTTAAAGCAAATCTTGTATCAAAAACATCTTGTTCAAGTGCTGAGTCATGCTGACATCAAAAGATAAAACAAATCAAAGCCATTAAAAACAGGTACGGTTTAAACTCTAGAGATTAAGTCTATACAACAAGAACTAAACCCAGGTTACTGACCAGGGATGTGCATTCACTTTATAGATCATGGTCAAAAACATTAGGCAAATAGGGCCAAACCCAAGTTAGTTTTCCCTTCCCTGCTAAAGAGTTGAGGAATTCAGTTTTTCCTGGTATGAACAGACCGCATTTGCCAACTCTTGAGCTAGTAAAACAGAGCCTGCTATGTCTCTGGCAGAACTATGCATCCATTGTGACTGGTCTAAACTCCTTGCTATGAGCTCCCCACTGGCCAACAAAAAGACCACCATAAAAAAAAAACATTTATTCAGAACCTAGAAACTGGCAGAGTCCCCATTTCAATTACTATATAATTGACCTTAATTTCTCTTAGGCAAGATCATTATATCCCCAGCATGCTGCTTTCTCCAGCTTCTTATTCAGTAGTGAATAAAGGACACGCTTGACTGCATTAATACACAAAGCAGATGGAAAAAGAGAGGGTCTATATTGCCCATTGTCTCTCTACAGGCAAACAGGATTCTTCATATTATTTCCTATTAATAACATTAGCTTTTTCAGTGGAATGAGTAGCTCCAAGGCCTTGGAACCGCTTGCATAAAGCTGCAAGCGCTTCAAGTAACCCAGCAGTACTAGATACAGCTGAATTCCCCAATGCCCATCATACTTCTGAAATACCTAAGTTGGGAACAAGGCCATGTTCCCTGCAAGACTGGACAACATGGTGCCAGAAGAAAGGCAGAACCCGCTAACATTCTTAGCTGCTGACAACCAGCTGCTCCTAAACAGTCTACCCTGCTGAAGGACTTGGTTAAAGTGATGCCATTTGGTTACACAGAAGCTTGTTCTGCCACCACAAAAAAGCAGCAATTTCATAGAGCTTCATAAACAAAAATAATGCAAAACTTAGCACATCGAAATATTTCACTGCACTGCTTTGAACCCAGTCACCTACCTGCACAGATGATGAAAGCTCACACTTGGCTTTCTCCGATGCCTCCCTCACCCTCTGAAGGGCCATGTTGTCTTTAGTCAGGTCAACACCCATCTGAGTGAGAAACAATACAGGTCAAGAGACTCTCAGCTTTTGCACAGGAGTCATGGAGAGCTTTTCTTCACTGCAGTTCACCTTCCAATCACTCTTGACTGTAAAGATGTCTACAGAAATACAGCCAGATATGTGCACTTCTGCTCATCTCTCTCATTTTTGGCAAAGGCTTTTAGCATTTCACAAACATCTGCTGGCCCTCTGCTTTAGAAGTGGTTATACAGAGGCTACAGACGAAAGCTTGGAAAAGCTGTTCCAGCACAGACTATAAAGGGATGACTGAATTAGCAAAGGAGCTGGAAATACACTGCAGTTTCTGACAGCCGACCCTGTACTGTATGCATCTGTGCTGACCCATGCAACCAGACCACAAATCTTTATTAACAGAAGGAAGCAGTGCATGTACAAAATAATCCTGCTACAGTAGAGCAAAAAAAGGCAGGAGTCTTGCTAATCTGTGTTTTCCAGGAGAGGAATATTCCATCTCCAGAAAACAAGTGTAAGAACTGGAAGCCAGGCTAACAGGTGCTTAATACTCTTAATTTCAACTGACAGATGACTAACCAAGTCCTAATAACTTAAGAAAATTCCCGTTCTCCTATAGAAGTTAGGTGGCTTGGAAAAGTGTAACACGAGACTGAATTCTGAGGAGACACCTTACCTCTCTCTTGAACTCTTTAACAATGTACTGCAGCAAAGCCTGGTCAAAATCTTCTCCACCTAAGAAAGTGTCACCATTGGTGGACTTCACCTCGAAGACTCCCTTCTGGATTTCCAAAATGGATATATCGAAAGTGCCACCACCCAAATCATAGACTGCAATACTGCAAGAACAGACACAAACACATGACTTTCCAGTTTTGTGGCTAGAAAATCACTCTCCTCAGAAGATGAAGTGTGCAGAATTCATTTTGCTGTCCACTAAAGCTAAAAGCCTCTCTAGAAACAGCAATATACAAATGACAGCTTAGGCATTCCTCAAACACTCAACGTGGAAGTCTTCCCTGAAAGATGTGCTGCACAGTGCTTAACTTTGCTTGTTAGTTCGGAGAGGGCAGTTCCTCCTTCTTCAAAAAGACATGCTCACATGCAACAACAGCAGGGACACCAGAACCATTACATACATGTTTTCCAAAATGCAAGGCTTTCACAGCACTATAATCTACATTAGAAATACAGAGTATCTTCCTGCACTTGCAGAACCACTCTGGACAGAGACAGGAGACTGAATGCAGTCAGGAAGAAGATCAAGCTGTGGACACCATGCACCAAACCTCAGCAAATCTCTTGTGCCACACTTCAGCACCAACGGTGACAGCCCCTCACCAGGCTGTCCTTATCCACACCTCTCACTGCTACCAGCAGGTTAAGATAAGTAATTAACACTCTGCTTTGATAATGAAGTTGTAGCTGCAAGTTAGGAACTTTCTTTAACAAGTATGGCTGGCATGGAACAGAGGTGACATTACACAGCACTGACTCACAGCTGTGAGTCTACTCTGGCAGAGCTCCAACCACTAATTTTAAAGAACAGAAAGCAGAAGCAGCATTTACAAGGCAAATTACAGCATGCTTATTTAAACATAGGGTAGGTGTAATGAACAGGCACTTACACTTTGTCTTCAGACTTGTCCAAACCATAGGCAAGTGCAGCTGCTGTTGGCTCATTAATCACCCTCAAAACATTCAAGCCAGCGATCTGCCCAGCATCTTTTGTAGCCTGAAGAAAAAAGAGGAAGAGTGCTGACTACTGAGAGCAACTGAATGCATTTTATAACCCCCAGAATCTTACAGCTTGGTGATTACCTGTCTCTGAGAATCATTGAAGTACGCAGGGACTGTGATCACAGCATTCTTTGCTGCATGCCCCAGGTAATTTTCTGGAAGAAAAAGGAGACAAAATAGAAAATTATTTTTACAAAATAAGAATACTCCTAAGTTGTTATGAAGTAGTTTGAAATCATTTTCCTGAACTAAAAGCACAAGATAGGCTTGCTGCCCAAGAACTTGCTGCTTTGTGGGAAGATGCAGAGAGCGCCATGCAGGAATCAAGCCCTTCCTTTCCACATAATGATGGCAGTTAGCAGACTTCCGACAGAACAGCAAAGCACCTCTGCAATTCAACCAGTGGCTGGATGCCATTAGTGAGTAAGAACTCATCTGAGCGCTTGTCTTTTTAGCATGTGAGGCTGAAGTTGTTTTCCATTTCTTGGAGAATAATGTACATGTACTAACTTTATAAACACTTGAGACAGTAAGTCAGGTAAGATCTGTATTACATCCAAACTTAAGGTCATAAACCTTCCTCTGTGTTGCTTGCAAGGCCAGGTCATTCCATAGTTGAATGTAGCACCCAGGCCAAAGGCCAACAGACCTAGAGGAAGCAGATCCCTGCTTAAAGCAAAGGAACACCATCCTTGGAGTAAATCAGGTTCATCACATCTAGATGTTCCCGTACCACATATTCACATTTTACTCTTGGGTAGAGCTTTAGCAGGAACCCAAGACCCAACTCTGAATGCACATTTACCAAAGGAGGTTGTGGAAGGCAACTACTGTCCCTATGTATTATACTCAGCTTCCTCAGAAAGCACATAAGGAATTGAAAGGGAAAAAAAAGAAAATTCTCCAGGCCAATGGATATTTTGCCTTAGGGAAGAGTTGAAGCCATCACTGGCTAAGAAACTGCTCATTCAGCCTGACAATCGGGTGCCTGGAACACTCCCTTTCTTGCTACATATCTAGCAGCTGAGTAAGAACAAAGCCACTCAACCCACTGGCTGCCACAGCCCATGCTCAGCCGCAGCCAGGAAGGCACAAGGACTGCAGCTTACAAGGAAAAGGAGCTCCCCCGTCTGAATGTGTGCTCAGTTCAAGTATCTGTGTGCAATTCTGATACGAGTATGTTTTAAGTAAAGCACTAACGTGTTGCTAGACATCAGAGACTGAGGTAGGTGGAGATCATAGAATGGCTTTGGTTAAAAGAGACCTTAAAACTCATCCAGTCCCAACCCCCTCCCACAGGCAAGGGCACCTTCCACTACAGCAAGTTGCTCCAAGCCCTCCAACCTGGCCTTGAACACTGCCAGGGATGGGGCAGCCACAGCTTCTCAGGGCAACCTGTGCCAACATCTCCATGTCTGATCTTTCTTAAGGCTTTTTAACAGCCCATCACTGCACCCTTCTACAATATGCCCCATGAAGGGTCTGCTACAGAATGATTCCCATTCCAAAACAGTGCCTTTATGGCTGCTGCACTTCCATTTCCCATGGCCCAGCACCAAGGTTGTACTTGGGCACACAGATGGCAAAGACCAAGCTGTACCAACCTGCAGTTTCCTTCATCTTCATTAGTACGAAGGCACCAATCTGGCTTGGAGAATAGAGTTTCCCATGAGCCTCTACCCAGGCATCACCGTTGGAGGCACGGACAATTTTAAATGGAACATTCTTACTGAAAAACATAAGAATTCCATGCTGAATTCCGGCATCGGATACAGCACAACCCCCCTACCATTAGTATCAGCAGATGAAGAGGTACAAATTCTAGACAAACACTAAACCTGCCAACAGCAGCCTCAGATCCAGAGTGTCACACAAGTACCAATATACTACTTCGCCTTTTAATCAGCTCCATCATTTCACCATAAGCCCTAGGTATCATCATACAGCTTTGACTGACCCTCAAGAACGAGAGAAGTCTTCACTGGTAGATGCTGACCACCCCACAGAGTATCAGTAATGCTTTAGTCTACTTCTCTGAAAGCCTTAAGATGATCAGCAACTAAAGTAACACAATACAGCACAGCCCTCAGAATACAGACAATGAAACTTTGAGAAACGAGGGCATAAACACATAACCTAGAAATGGCTTGTATTTTAAAACCTAACAGCTCATGTTACACACCACTGTGTTTTGTGTGTTCCTGCTGGGAGTGGAACTGCTCTCCCCCCTTCACTTACATATCCTTCTTCACTTCAGAGTCATCGTAACGCCGCCCGATGAGACGCTTGGTGGCATAGAAGGTGTTGTGGGGGTTAGTTACCGCCTGCCGCTTCGCTGGCATCCCAACCAGGCGCTCGCCATCGCCTGTGAACGCAACGACTGAAGGGGTTGTCCTGGCACCTTCAGAGTTTTCCAGCACCTACGGAAAAAACAGGACAGGATGCCATCAAAACCAGCGCCTCTGAGAGCACGAAGCTGGACGTTCAACTTCTAGTAACGCTCCTGCATGCTGGTCTAGTGAAAGGCATCTCTTCCCCTGACAGGGCGGTGGGACTGGATGAGCTTTAAGGTCCCTTCCAACCTCAACCAGACTGTGACTGTGTGATATTCATTTTGTACTTACTTTTGCTTGTTTTCCTTCCATAACTGCCACGCAGGAGTTGGTTGTGCCCAAATCAATTCCAATAACAGCACCTTTAATTGCTTCTGAGCTGTAGAGCAAATAATTGGAAAAACAAAGTTACTACTAAAGGAAAATAACTCCATAGCAAAAAACGTTCTAACCTGAGGCAGGACAAACACAACTTTTGCTATTCAAACCTGCTTGGAAACGCTCACCTAGAGTCAAAATGCTAATAAGTAGTTGTATTGGTTTATTTATCATTGCTTAGCACAAACAGAAGATTACACAAAGGTAACAAATTACTCAACCCGTGCAGGGTTCTCCAAGGCAGAGCCAAAGATACCATCTATTTGGTCCTGAGGAGCAACAAATTCACTCTGGAGAATGACAGCAGTTCTTACACAAGGCAGATCTGAACCTCCTCCTCCTCCTTTCTAGGAAAGGTTATTGCTCCTTCAAGGACAGAAAGAACTCATGAATAAGAGGTCTGCCTTATAGATAACCCATGCTCTGGGATGGAGAAAGCATACTGAAGGCTGAGCAGAAGCACATATATTACCAGGATATCACTTCTCACTCCCCAAGATCCTAACTCGCTCCCTGGGTGGCTCTAACTCCAGCTCAAATAACCTAAAACAGTGATCTTGTTTCTCTGTACTAACCAGAACTGGGCAGTCTTCCTAACGCAAACAGATCTCCCATTCCATGTTCTGAATCAGCACCAGCTACAAAACATCTGACTACGTTGCACAATTAAGTGCTGCTCTTTTCACGTTATCTTGCAACAAGTACAACAAGTGACTAAAACGCAGAATCTGTCTGAAATAAACTTTATCTGTAGTGAAACAGAGCCACACATTGCTCGTTTCATCCAGTGTAAAGTAATTTGCTCCACCAACATTTGGGATAGGTTTTTTGGGTCATGGGAGGTCTTTTTGTTTGGCTGGTTATTAAATAGAAAACCCAATAACAATCCACATTTTATGAATGCTGCTGGTGGTGGGAGGAGGGGGAAAAACACTTCTTAAAGAACTTTTCCTTGGAGAAACAAGACAAAGAAAACATAGAAAAGTTATCTGTGTAAGTTCTACTTTTGTCTTGCTGGTTTTGCTCTGTTAATCCATCTCACAGAATCATAGAATAATTAGGGTTGGAAAGGACCTTAAGATCATCCAGTTCCAACCCTGCTCCCATGGGCAGGGACACCTCCCACTAAACCATGTCTCTGACTCCAACAATCAGTTCTGGAATCTGAGAGAGTAAATACAGACATCAAACAACCAGACATGAAAAAGAAAGAAATACTTACGCATATTTTCTGCTGGATGCTGCTCTGAGCACATTTTGACTGAGGCCATTCCAGAATGTCTATAAAACAAAGATACTCCAATGAAAACTAAATTGTAAACACTCCGTGACCATCAAGCCAAGACCTTCAAAAGCTGACAACTTCTGAAGCAACAGAGCCCTACTGCAATGCTTCATTTTTAACATAAGAACAAACTAAGGAAGAATTTAGGATTCAGACTGCCATAAAGAAAGCAGTTACTGCATTTACTCATTGTATTACCAGAGCCATTTCCCCCAAACCAGCCCAGGAACATGCTACCAGTCAAAAAACAGTTGAGTGAATTAACACTGGACCTTCAGCTCTCAATGAACAGCAATAGGTAAACATTAACCCCACTTCTCAAAGCCTCATGCGTGGTCAGCAACAAATGATCCACTACATCCCCTGGCGAACCAGCAGCAGAGATGCTGAAGCAAAAGCGACTTTTCTTGGCAGAGGCTGTAACTTTGCGCATGCAAGTCAATGCCACAGAGCCCTCCGAAAGCGCTGTCCCTTTTCCTGCTTTCCGAACGGAATTTTAACGATCTTACCACGAATGCGCCCACGCCGGGACATGACTATTGTGTTAATTCTTCGAGGTGCTCGGTCTGGCCACGCTCCCCGGGCGGGGGAAGCTGCGGGGCCCGGCCAGCGCCGTGCCCAGTGCCGCGGCCTAGCTCTGCGCCGCACCGAGCGGCACGGCCGGGCAGCGGATTACCCTCCCCAGCCTCTCCTTGCATCACCTCCGCACACGTGGGGCGCGGAACTGAGACATCTCACTACGAACCTCCCCGAGAGCAGGCCCAGGCCCGCGGACCGCGCTCCCGGGGCGCCGTCCCCTCCTCAGCACCGCCGCTACGCCATTAACGGCCCACTCCGAAGCACCCGCACCGGAGGCAGCGCTCGGAGCGCGGCCTAGGCCCGTCTCTTCCGCGTTCGGACTCG